>WITN01000774.1:0-40204 GCA_015025155.1 Lactarius quietus | reverse complement strand
ACACAAAAAACGAAAGCACCGTTGCAACCACTGTTCCCAAAACCAGAAGCAACACCGTTCGAAGTAGTGGCGCTGGACTTCATCACAAAGCTCCCCAAGTCGAGGGGATATGACTCCATCTCCTAACGATCACTGATCATGATTGTTCCAAGGCGTCCATATTCATACATGCGTCGAAGAAATATCAGGAGAAGAAACAGCGGTCCTATACGCCAAACATGTGTAGCGGATTCGGACTACCCTCGAAGATCATCAGTGACCGCGATCCCGGTTCGCATCCAAATTTACGAGAGAACTGTGCCGAATCCTGGGATACAACAGAATATCTCAACGGCCTACCATCCCCGCACCGATGGACAATCAGAACGCAACAACCAGTGGTTGGAACAATACCTCCGGTTCTGGTCAATGAGCGGCCAGAACAATTGGGCGGAATATCTAGCGCTGGCAGAATTCGCACACAAACAACTGGACCAATGGTCCACACGCGAATCACCATTTAGATTACTGATGGGATATCACCCACGCGCTGACTGGACAGATCAGCTGTCACCAATACCACGAGTCGAGACAAGGCTGAAACAATTGAAGGAGATAAGACAACAAGCGCAAGGACAAATGAAGAAGGTGCAACAGTCATGGATTAAAAATCGTGACACACCAAGGTACCAGGTAGGAGATAAGGTCTGGCTCGAGGGACGTCATCTACGCACCAACCAGCCAACCACAAAGCTTGCGCCCAGACGACATGGCCCGTTCGCGATCACTCAGGTGATGTCACCCGTGAACTATCGGATAGAACTTCCCACACAGTGGAGCATCCACAATGTGTTTCACACAGATCTTTCTCACACCTTACAAAGAAACGGTGACTCATGGCACCAATTACCAACGCCCACACACCGAGTTGATCGATAACGTGGAAGAATACGAGGTCGAAAGAGTACTAGACTCCAGAAGAAGGGGGCGAGGGCGCAAATTACAATACCTAATCAAGTGGAAGGGATACGCCGACTCAGATAACCAATGGGTCCCATGGGACGACGTACATGCGGACGAAGAGATAAGGAAGTACAAACAAACCAATCAACCGCTGAGACTCACATAAAAGCAGTCTCGACAGGAGCAGGAGACGCATCTTCCAAACCCTCTCATAACATGTCCTATGTCCCACTCACCATTGTCGCCATTGACGAGATCCCCTACATCAACACCCTCACCACGTATGACGACAACAACAACGTGGACGACCCATTCTGCTCCACAGTCGAGCATGTCAGAGCAACAGCAGAACGAGACCAAGCCGAGCGAGACCTGGCCGAGGCTCGCAGGCGATTTTCCCACACCCGCAAGCGGAAGAGTGGAGGAAGATGAGGAGGGACTACGGGCTATTGAAGGAGGTCATGACCTCCTGGCGGCTGGACCAAGTGACGAAGATGACGCCGCAGGAGAGACGGATGAGGATACAGAGGTTAATACGGCAAGTATCGTCCAGCCCTCCACCGTCTCCACGTCCACCACCGCTGTCGACCGATACAACAGCGGCGAATCCTCCGACGGATCATACCACGACGCCAACATCATCTGCACCCGATGCGACAACCCCCAAGACTATTGCCACTGCGCACCCATGCGCGTGCCTCCCCGAATCCACTACGAAGAAGAAACAGACGACATTACCAACGAAGCCGTGGATGACGAAGGAGGAGCACCTCCGGTTGCTGTCGTCTACGGCCCGACTGCGGAGGAAGGATACGCTATGCGAGGACTCCCTTCCTACGCTGAAGCACGAGATGCCTCACCCATCAATACGCGCCGAGCGGATGCGCCGAGGCGCCTCAACGTCCCCTATCGCCTACTCCAGCAGATTCGTCCTCAACAACGGGAATGAATTGGGTGCCAATGGTGATCGAACACGAGGGACGTCGCATTCCTGCTCGGTACGTACGAGTACGAATGTGCGACAACCCGGAGGTCTTTGGGACATGGGGCGTCATTCGCCTGTCTATCGAGGGGAGATCCACGCTGAGCCGTGCCGAGATATGGGACCCGCCGCTGAGTATTCCTGTGAAGATTTGCAATACTTAGGAGCTGACTTCCGGGGACGGCGCCAGGTTGACGAAGCCCTCGCTCGGCTAGGAGACATTTCCCTAGCAGCCGAGGTGAGGCGCTACCGCGTCCCGGGAGGTCATCAAGGAGCTCGAAACAGCGATCAAGCGGCTCGAGGACGACATCTTCGTCCATGTCGACCGCGCGCGCCATTCGGCAAAGCGGCTGGGAAGAGCCATGCAATTTTGAGGGTGCGAGATGAGCACGAGACCGATGTGGGGCTAACCACTGTACCTAACTGGGTAGTGGAGCGAGGGCGCTCACCCTTGTGAAGGGGGTGATGTAACGTCCCGGGTCATAGTAAGTATCTGACCTAACCCATAAAGTGATGGGACGTGATCTAGGAGGGCTCTTACGGTACTGATGCATGACTGATGGAACGCTTACTGTACGATACGCTGATTGATGCGCTGACTGATACGTTTACTGATGTGCTTACTGATGTGTTACTATACGATGACTGATACTCGTGGACGATTACTTAGCAGATAGTAGTAGTGGCGGTCTCGCTGACGAAGGCGGTCCACTAGTAGGATATAAGGAAGCTATCGACTGTTTGTAGTCGATAGCTTGGATTTCTTGTACATTTCTCAACTTGTTATCCAAAGCCGGGTTTCTCCTCTCTCACTCTTTCGTCCTACGGGGCCGTGCATCAAGAACAGCAAAGGAACAACTCCGCCTTCGTGCGTTGAGACGTCACTCAGTCTTTGTACTTGAGTAATACTGCTGCTGAGTCACCGCGTTCACTCTACGTCGCCTAAGTCAGGCTCACGTGCTGCTCGCACGTAACAGGGAGGGTACATACAGAGGCAAAGAGGAAATCGGCCGGACTTTTAGCCAAGTCCGCTGCTACAACTGCGACAAAATGGGGCACATCAGCCGAGACTGTCGCCAACCGCGTCGAAACAAAGACAACAGATAAGGAGTACTGGAGAGCAACCAAAGACTGACGAAGATAAAGCCGAAGACTGGCTGAGAGGAGTAGCCAGCGAAGGAGACGATGTGAAGGACCTCATCCTACAAAAGTTGATGGGGACGGATTTTTCAGACGCCTGAACCCGACGGCCTGGGTGAGGGCACTTCGTTGTAACTCTGTGTATATTATGCGCTACCGATCTATGCGAATCCCAGTTCAACTACACACGTGTTACAACACGGCCGAGATCAAAGCACTAGTGGACTCAGGAGCCACAGATAACTTTGTGAGCGAAAGCTTCCTTCAACGAATAGGGATAAAAACACGGTTGCTAGATACGCCCAAACAGATCTACAACATTGATGATACAGCCAACAAAGCCGGACATATAACTCAATATGTCATTCTACAAGTCAATGTCAACGGAAACGACAAGGAAATGAGATTCCTAGTCACTAACATAGGGAAAGAAGACATACTATTCGGGTATCCGTGGCTAGCAGCCTATGAACCACAGTTCGACTGGAAAAGGGAACAATCAGTCAGGCGTACCTCCCAGTCACTATCAAAACGGTTAGCAGAACCGACAGGAGTGACGTGCTGGCCCACCTCCTAACAAAAAACCACATCACGAAACAACTAAAGGACGAAGAAACGCGGGGCGAAGAGTGATGATCCCCTGGTTGAACACGCTATTGCGGCCAAACCTAAAGACGAGAAAAGTGCCAAACTACCGCCACAATACGAAGCTTTTCGCAAAGTATTTGACGAAGAAGCATCGACAAGGTTGCCCGACAGACGACCTTGTGATCACGCAATTACGCTCCAACCCAACGCACCAACATCCATCACATGTCGACTATATCCAATGACCCGAACGGAAGATGAAGCCCTGGACGCCTTCATCGATGAACACCTCAAGAAAGGGGTATATCCGACCCTCGCAATCGCCCTACGCATCCTCCTTTTCTTCATCAAGAAAAAGGATGGGAAACTTCGACCTGTCCAAGACTATCGTGCAATAAACCGGTGGACGGTGCGAAATCAATATCCGCTTCCACTAATAACGGATTTGATGCGCGACCTTGGAGGAGCAGTTATGTTTTCAAAGTTCGATGTCAGACAGGGATACAACAATATCAGGATCAAGGAGGGAGACGAACACAAGGCGGTGTTCAAAACGAGACAAGGACTTTTTGAACCTACGGTCATGTATTTCGGACTTTGCAACTCACCAGCGACCTTTCAGGCCTTCATGAACGAAATATACCAACCGGTCATCGCCAAATTCGCCACAGAAGGCACACAGATACGAATATACATGGACGACATTGCCGTCGCTACCAACGACTGCGGCACTCTCAAACAAACGAACCAAGCACACACGGCCGCAGTTTCAGCCGTTCTTGCAGTCGCGGCCGCCCATGACCTCTATTTCAAGTTATCTAAATGCGCATTCCACGTTCCGTCTATTGATTACCTGGGGTAATCCTTGAAAAGGGATGACGCGCATGGATCCGGCGAAGGTCTCGGGTGTCCGCACGTGGCCAACACCAACAAAGGTCAAAGACGTACGCAGTTTCCTAGGTTTTTGCAATTTTTACCGTCCCTTTATTCGAGGATTCGCCCATATCGCCAAACCAATGAACGAGCTGACAAGGAAGGATGTCGAATGGCATTGGGGACCAGCCCAACAAACCGCCTTCGAAACACTCAAATCACGCGTCACGAGCAACCCATTCTCGTTCACCCAAATCCAAAAGAACAGTACGACCTCGAAGTAGACGCATCAGGATTCGCCGTGGGAGCAGTTCTTATGCAAAAAGGATCTGATGGCAAGAAACATCCGGTAGCATTCTATTTGGCCACCCTCAACGAAGCCGAACAAAACTACGACATATACAACTTGGAACTATTGGCCATTGTGAAAGCGCTACGGAACTGGAGGTACCTATTGGTAGGATCACCGAACAAGGTCAGAGTATTCTCGGACCATATGAACCTACAATACTGGCGAGACCCACAGAAGATCAGTCGAAGAGTGGCTCGAGAAGTACTGGAATTGGAAGAGTACGACATCGAGATACACCACCTCAAAGGACGAGCCAATGGTAGAGCAGACGCGTTGTCCAGAAGACCAGACTACGACACTGGAGAGACAGACAACGACAAAGTCACGGTACTACCAAACAAGATATTCATAAGGACGATAACTGGGATTACGCCAATCCCTATCAAGCAAGAAGAAACTCAAATCAAAGCGTGGGTAAATCCCCACGAACTGAAAAAGATAGATGGCGTTTGGTTCAAGAATGGAAGAGTGGTGGTCACCATCAACCATGACGAAGAGCTAAGAAGTGTCATAAAACAATATCACGACACACTGACGACGGGTCACCCAGGGATAGCAAAGACGCAAGAGTTGCTAACTCAACACTATTGGTGGCCAAACATGAAAAGCGACGTCATGAACTATGTGCAAGGATGCGCGGAGTGTCAACGACACAAGGTTAACACCCGCCCCACCAAAGCACCATTCGAACCAATCTACCCGCGATTAGGGAGCCGCTCCATTCGAAGTTATCGCGGTAGACTTCATAACTAAGTTGCCCCCGTCAGACGGATATGACTCGATTCTGACGATTACAGACCACGACTGTTCCAAAGCTGCGATCTTCTACCCTGCCGGGAGTCGATGTCGGGAGAAGAAACCGCAATATTGTACGCTCAAAAGGTACTCCCTCGATTCGGGCTCCCGAGCAAAATAATCAGCGATCGAGACCCTCGATTCACAGCAAAGTTCATGAGGGAACTCTGCAGAACTCTTCAAATACAGCAAAACATATCAACAGCCTATCATCCGAGAACAGACGGACAGTCGGAATGTACTAATCAGTGGTTGGAACAGTACCTCAGATTATGGGCAAATCAAAAACAAGACAACTGGGCCGCCCAGCTACCTCTAGCGGAATTCGCTCACAATAACACGATAAGCAGCACTACGAAACAAACCCCGTTTTTCACGCTAATGGGGTATCACCCTAGAGATAAATGGGCACCCGGGACAATCAGTCTGCCCAGTGTATCTACCAGACTAGAACAACTGATGGAAGCCCGTCGGAGCGCGCAGGAGAACATGATAAAGGCCCAGAAGTCGTGGGTCAAACACAAAGACACTCCCAGATACGTCGTAGGAGACCAAGTATGGCTAGATGGGCACAACCTACGAACCAATCAGCCAACCACCAAGCTGGCGCCCAGGAGACAGGGACCATTCGAGGTAGTTCAGGTGATGTCCCCTGTGAATTATCGGCTCAAGTTACCCCCGCAATGGAAGATACATGACGTGTTTCACACAGATCTGTTGACACCTTACAAAGAAACACACATGCACGGCGCAAACTACCTATGCCCACCACCAGAATTGGTTGAAGGCATGGAAGAATACAAGGTCGAAAGGGTGTTAGACTCCAGGAGGTCGGGACGAGGGCGCAAACTCCAATACCTCATCAAGTGGAAAGGATACGCCGACTCAGAAAACCAGTGGGTCCCGTGGAACGACGTCCATGCGGAGGAAGAGATAAGGAAGTTCGCACGATTAAACCCGAAAGCTGAAATTCACATAAAAGCAGCTTCGTTGGAGTCGGGAACATTATCATCCTCCCGATCCACTAACTCAATGGCCAATGTCCCTCTCACCATTATCAACCTTGACAAGATCGCCATCCCCCACGTCGACACCCTCACCACCTACGACAATAATAACAACGTCGACGACCAGTTCTGTTCAGCCTTCGAACATGTCAGAGCCGTCGCTGAACGAGACCAAGCCGCCCGAGACCTGGCCGAGGCTCGCCGGCGATTCCCCACACCCGCAAGCGGAAGTTTGGAGGAAGATGAGGCAGGAGTACGGCCTCTTGAAGGAGGTGATGTCCGCATGGAGGACGGATCAAATAGTGAAGAGGACTGCAGCGGAGAGGAGGATGAGGATACACCTGTTAACGAGGCAAGTATCAACCAGTCCGCCACCTCCCTCAGTACTACCGCTGTCGGCAGTGTCAACCAGTCTGCTACGTCGCTCGCCACCACTGCTGTCGACGACAATGACAGTGAAGAAGAGGACGACAGCAGCGACAAATCTTACCACGCAGCACGGGTTGTCTGCGTTCAATGCGACAACCCCCCAACTACTGCCACTGCGCTCCCCTCCCTATACCTCACCAAGTCCGCATCGTTGCCAGTCAAGCCAAGGATGACGCGCCCCGACCACCTCCAGTTGCTGTTGTCTACGGACCAACGGTGGAGCAGGGATACGAAGCGCGCGGTCTACCCCCCTATAGGGAAGAACGCGACCCATCGCCCATCGCTACGCGCCGAGCGAATGCGACGCGGCTCCCTCTCCGTGCCGTATCGCCTACTCCCGGTGGATTCATCCTCAACAACGGGATGAATTGGGTACCAATGGTTATCGAGCACGAAGGACGAAGGATCCCAGCAAAATATGTGCGTGTCCGCATGCTAGACAACCCGGAGGTGTTCGGACGATGGGGAAGTATTCCCCCATCTATCGAGCCGACATCCATGCCGAACCATGCCGCGACATGGGTCCCGCAGCTGAGTACACTCGCGAAGAGCTCGGCTATTTCCGCACTGACTTTCGTGGACGGCGACAGGTAGACGAGGCTCTTGCCCGGTTGGGGGACATTTCCCTCCAAGCCGAGGTGAGGCGCTACCGCGCGTCCATGGAAGTCGTGGCCGAGCTTGAGCAGGCAATCAAAAAGCTGGAGGACGACATCTTCGTCCACATCGACAGGGCCATGCACTCATCAAGGCGGTTGGGACACGCTCATGCCCTTAGGAGGGTGCGCGACGAGCACGAGACAGACGTCAGACTTACCACGGTAACTAGTTGGGTTGTGGAGCGTGGGCGCTCACCCTTGTAAAGGGGGTGATGTCACGATTCGCCGTTGTTGACCTTCGTAAGCGGGATGACGAGTCGCTCCCGAATCTTACTCATGAACATGTTGTGGATTACTGATAGTATTACTGTACGATGACTGAGGATTACTGTACGATGACTGATAGTAGTAGTAGTTGTGGCGTTAGTATTAGTGGATGTTACTCAGCATTAGTAGTAGTGGCTGTATCGCTGACGAAAGCGTACAGTCAAGAACCAGTTATAAGGAAGCTGTCGACTGATGTAGTCGACAGCTTGACTCTCTTGTACCATCTTCGAATCTAGTCGAGATCTCTCTCTCTCTCTCGCCTCGAGTTGGTTCTCTTAGGAAGGCTCTTTCAAGAGTCCTTGGACAAGTCACACCTCCGCGTGTTGACGCGTATTGCTAAGTCACGTTACTTGCCATCGCGTGTAGGGTCTAAGTCAGACCACAACTGTAACAAGCTTCCCTTTTAGGGGATGCTGTCCACGTGGGAGTTCTGATCGAGGAACGAGGACAAATACTTTGAGGTCTTGTAAGCTCTTCAGTTCATCACAGCCCCCTGCTATCCAATATTCACGTTTGTCCAAAGCCATGGCATTGGCCCACAGGGGTTCATCATCATCTACTGCAGGTGTGATGGATCTGTCTCCTAGGGTGGCAAGGACTTCATCAATGGACGGGTTCCCTTCAAGGGAGAGTTCAGTATGCAACAGGTCGTGTGTGTCTCGTACAGTAGAATATTTGGAAAGGAAAGCATAGGCATGATTGGTGTTATTCTCAAGTGTCACGGTTTGACATGTTGCGGACTGATACTCATCATCATTACGAGGTCTCGGAGTTCGGGACGCTTACTATACGGTTATGACTACGATAGTAAGCCATTATTAGTCATGGACACTTACGCGTCGCCGGTACTTGGGTTTGCCGGTGTTTCAGGTATTATTAGAACGGACAGTGACTCATTACTAGTATAGCGTACTAGGGTTTGGATTCTAAGCTGCGCTTTAAAGCCAGCGAGTATTTGTATAAATATTGTAGCGACAAGACCAAGGCTCTTCAGCTTGGTCTTCTTGAATCTTCACCATTTGTCTCTTCTTCACTCGCATCCAATCTTTGATTGAAGCTTGTCCCTCGGGATACCCTAGTGTCAACCAAGTGACCTAGTGGCTGTACAACTTAGCTAAGTTGCCTGTGTATATCAAGATTCATCCATACGCTCGAACATCACATCACAGATCGGTTCAAGTCGAACCAGCATTAGGTGATAACGCTACATTAAGACCAAGCTTCAATGTGGCGTCATCAGAAACTACAAGAGAGCGCTGTCTCAGCTGTGACCAGTTTTGGTTTGAACACAGAGGCGCTGACAACGTACCACAACGATTTCGCAAGAATACAGAATACCGGTATAGTAGCACTACAGGCACTACCGGATATCACGCTAGGAGTCGGGAGGATAACCGAGCCGTCGCAGTTGAGTTTGTCTACGATCAATACGTCTGGGTAGAAATTCGCTGGTCTCAAATAACAGAAGGACACGGAGAGTGGGAAGGCTTCCGAACAGCCTTAGAAGATCTAGGCTGTGATATCTACATCAACGAACTCACACAAGAAGAACTACAAGAGTTGGAAAACGCAAACACCATCAACAGGAGAGCATCTACTTCACCACCCCCATCACCAAGCACTAAGAGCAACGCATCTCTTGGAGCAAGATCGTCATCTCCATCACATCAAGGAGCCAATTTAGCGATCGCTACAGAAACATTACGCCTAGGAGCAATGGCAACACTCACCTCTCACGTTCAAACTCAAGCAGCTGCGGAAAGTTTATCCGCACAACCAGTTTACTCGCTCACTACGTCACCAATAGCGCCGACAGTCACGGCATTTCGAGCCCTTACCGATCCTCAAAACCAGGCACCTCCCGCAAATCCTCCAGGAGGAGGTAGGAGGAGGAGGTGGAGGAGGAGGTAATGGCGGAGGAGGAGGTGGAGCAGGACCACCTCTCGGAAACCCACCAGGCAAATACCAGCAGCGCAAGCACCCTTACCAGCGGCACATGACAAATTTTGCGGCAACCCACCTGCGGTCTTCACGGGTGACCGTGAAAAAGCAGAAGAATTCCTCATGCAATGGAGTTTATACGAAGGAATCAATTCAACCCATTCCATTATGCGTAACCCATATCAAAAAGCTATGTTATTTCTCACCTACATCCAGGGAACTGCGGTAACCGAATGGGTAGGATCAATGGTGGCTTGGTTATGAGTCCAAGTCGACGTCAATGGACGAGACCCTCTTGACAATTGGTTGTGGTACAACACCCACTCATCGTTCATGAGGCAGTATGCAGATACTCTTAAAGAAGAGAAAGCACAAACGGAATTGCGAAGGGGCATCAAAATGGAAAGAGGGGATATTGATGCGTACGTGGCAAAATTCGAACAACTAGTCAGATATGCTGGCTACAATATAGATCAACCAATGGTCCTTGATCTATTCGCGAATGGATTGCCAAACAAACTACAAGAGACCATTTACCTTCACGACAATCCCACAGATTACGAGGATTGGAAAAGGGCAGCCATCAAACGCCAAGGTCAATATCTCCATTTGAAGAACAAAATTGATCAATACAAGATACAATCTCGACCACCACCAGTTCAAACAAATTGGAGACAGTTCAGACGACATCCAGATGCGATGGATACGTCTGCCGACCGAGCTAGAGCCCGAGGACGGTTAGCCACGCAGAAGACGTATTGGCACAACCAAGACCATATCTCAATAATCCACACCACCTTTCAAGCCTCGCGAAGGATTTTTGCGAAGGAGACAACCTCCCGATCTCAGGGAAGTAGTTTGTTATAACTGTCAAAAGAAAGGACACCTCAGTCGCAATTGCTCCCAGCCACGTCAACCACGAAACCCACCTAGACCCTTTAGCAATTCTAGGAGTCTAGAGGTGGTGGATGATCGCTCTGAAATAGGAGAAGATCTCCACATCGCCCAAATGGTAGCGGATAATCGCACCACAGAAGAAAGGAAGAATGATTGGTTATGAACTGCGGCCAATGAAACCGAAGAATTCAAAGCCATGGCGATGCAGGAGTTGATGGGGAATAAGGATTTTGGGGACGCCTAAACCCGACGGCCTGGGTGAGGGCTCTACGTTGTAATGCTGTATACATAACTCGCTTCCGTTCTATGCGAATTCCAGTATCGATCTGAACCAGCAGCAACAAGGCCGACATAAAAACATTAGTAGACTCCGGAGCAACGGACAATTTCATAAATCCACGATTTGTGAAACGAATGGGATTAGGCACAACTTGTTGCCAAATCCAAACAATTATTCAATATCGATGACACTCTAAACAAAAAGGGATCAGTCACCCATTTGTTGATTTACAAATATTGACAAAAGGGGTTACCAGGAAAATGAGATTCCTCCTAGCGGACATCAGAAAAGAGATCTCCTCCTCGGATATCCATGGCTCAGTACCTTTGAACCAAAGTTCAGTTGGAAACATGGAACAATCGACGAAAACGTACTACCAATCGTAATCAAATCATGCCATCCCAATGTCAACATCAACGTAGTAGCTCGCCTACTTTCGGATGTCGCGAAAGACAATATTGTCACAAAATTAGGGGAACATAGCTCTATCAAAGGAGCTGCCACTGATCTCGCCATAGCCGCAGGACCCAAAGAAAAATCCAAATACCGGAAGAGTATGACGATTTCAAAAAGGTTTTTAGCGAAGAAGAATCCCACCGATTTCCCCCTTCACGGGAATGGGATCACGCTATCGAATTCAAAACAACACACCAGATCACATCAACTGTTCTATATACGAACTCTCACAATTGGAAGACAAACCGTTACGTGATTTTATCACGGAACAACTCAATAAAGGGTATATCAGACCCTCTAAATCACAGTACGCCTCTCCGTTCTTTTTCGTCAAAAAGAAGGACGGAAAACTACGCCCAGTACAGGACTACTGGCGGATTAACGAATTCACAATCCGCAACAATTACCCATTGCCATTGATTCAAACCCTCATTAAAGACCTTAGCGGTGCACACATATACACTAAGCTCGATGTACGGTGGGGTTACAACAATATCCGCATCAAGGCGGGTGATGAACATAAAGCGGCGTTTAAAACGCCATATGGACTCTTCGAACCCACCGTAATGTTCTTCGGACTAACAAATTCCCCCGCCACATTCCAGACTATGATGAATCACATATACCGTGACATGATTGCAAAACATGACGCAAAAGGGACCACTATTCGGGTTTATATGGACGATATCGGTATCGCCACCCGAACAAACATTACTGATCATGTCAATGCAGTTCGGGATGTGCTAACAGTGGCTGCGACGTATGACCTATTTTTCAAACCCGAGAAATGCACTTTTCACTCGACATCTCTTGATTACCTGGGGGTAATCCTTGAAAAAGGGGTAACACGTATGGACCCTGTAAAGATTGCGGGCATTAAAAATTGGCCAACGCCAACCAAAGTGAAGGATGTACGATCCTTTTTGGGTTTTTGCAATTTTTACCGTTATTCAGAAGGGGATTCGCGTCAATTGCCAAACCACTGAACAATCTCACAAAGAAAACAACGGAATGGCAATGGGGCTCAACGGAACAACAAGCATTTGAAGTATTGAAGAGACGGGTTACAAGCGAACCTGTATTGGCACACCCGTACTAAAGGATCAATTCGAATTGGAAGTAGATGCATCAGGTTTCGCGGTGGGAGCAGTGTTACTCCAAAAGAAAACTGATGGCAAAAGACATCCTATAGGCTATTACTCTGCAACTCTTAACACTGCAGAACGAAATTATGACATCTACGACCTCGAACTATTAGCAATAGTCAAAGCTTTACGGCACTGGAGGCCCTTACTAGCGGGATCCCCCACAAAATCAAAGTATTCTCAGATCACATGAACTTGCGGTACTGGAGAGAACCACAAAAGATCAGTCGACAGGTCGCAAGGGAAGTACTGGAATTGTCAGAATACGATCTCGAAATTCACCATATAAAGGGACTGCAAACGGACGAGCAGACGCATTGTCAAGAAGACCCGACTATGATCACGGGGAACAAGACAATGAAAATGTCACGGTGTTACCTGATAAAATATTCATACGAGCCAACAACACACACCGTACAGGAATGCCTAATCAATCGTTCGCAACGATTACAGTAGAGGAAATGGGATCAACCAACAATGACGACAAGCAAAATGAAAACGTTATCAAACCTTGGGTAGATCCACACAAATTGAAAAGGATCAACGGGGTATGGTATAAAGAAGGCAGAAGAGTAATTACCAAGGGAAGTGAGGAGCGAAAGTCAATTATCGCTGCTCATCATGATACCCCAGTACATGGTCATCCAGGGATCAGCAAGACTGGCAAAATAGTGGAACGATATTATTGGTGGCCAACAATACGACAAGATGTATTGGCATATGTCAGAGGATGCGCGGAATGCCAACACACAAGATCAACAATCGCCCTATTAAGGCTTCAATACAACCCATATTTCCAAAACCAGAAGCTATGCCCTTCGAGACTATCGCTCTCGATTTCATCACTAAATTACCCGTCGCACAGGGCTACGATTCAATCCTTACAGTCACGGATCATGACTGTACTAAGGCATCCGTGTTCATTCCTTGTAATGAGGAAATCGACGCAGAAGAAACAGCGGCGCTGTACATCAAACACGTGTTCATGCGGTATGGACTACCAAACAAAATCATTAGTGACAGAGATCCCAGATTTGCATCCAAATTCACAAGAGAACTTTGCAAACAACTTGGGATAACCCAAAACATATCCACCGCATATCACCCTCGTACAGATGGACAGTCAGAACGAACTAATCAATGGCTTGAACAGTATCTCCGCTTCTGGGTAAATGAACGGCAAGACAATTGGAACCTTTATCTTCCAATAGCAGAGTTCACGCATAACAATTGGCCTAGCGAAACCACAGGGCAGTCTCCATTCTTCTTATTGATGGGACACAATCCTCGCGCTGATTGGAACTCAACGCCCAGCCCTATGCCGCAAGTGGCGTTGCGCCTTGATCAGTTCAAACAGGCACGGGAACACGCCCAAAAGCAAATTATCAAAGCCCAGAAGTCATGGGTATCACACAAAGATACGCCCAAGTTCCAACTAGGAGATCGTGTATGGCTAGAAGGAAGTCACCTGAGGACTCACCAGCCAAGCGCCAAGCTTGCGCCCAAGCGACATGGACCCTTCCAGATCGCTCAGGTGATGTCCCCTGTTAATTATCGATTGGAATTACCCACCAAGTGGAGCATTCATGACGTGTTTGACATCGATCTTCTCACCCCCTATCGAGAAACTTCCTTTCACGGACCAAATTTCCCAAGACCTCCCCCTGAATTAATCGATGGCGAAGAAGAATACGAAATTGAGAAGATTCTAGACCAACGGCAATTCGGCAGAACAAGGCGCAAACAATTCCTTATCAAATGGAAGGGGTATCCAGACTCGGAGTTGCAGTGGGTCAACGCCACTGACGTACATGCCCCTGACGCCTTAGCTGAGTTCAAACGGACTCTGAAGTCTAAGGCAGAGGACATCAGGAACCAGCAACCCTAACTTAAACCACAAACCCTAGGGTTAGGTTCTGTACCTGATTACATAAGCAGACAAATCTGTGTTTCAGACTAGAGATTAGCTACGAAGTTGATAGGAAAGCTAAAGTGTTACGCTCAGACCCTGCTCAAGCTGCCAAGACACAAAGACAGCACAAGTGTCTGCATGAACACTGGAAGAATTGCCAAGATTACCCAGAAGCGCATACCTGGGAGTCACGTGCAAAGGAAGACATCGAAGAAGAAGAGGCCGTACGAGCACTCGTAGCGGCAGAAGACGACAGCTACCTCGCTTATGACGAGGCGTGCAAGGTCCGCCAGTTCGTGAGTAACTTAATAACTCGCGGAAGTACCCCAGATACTGGCAAGAAGGTTATTACAGGACGGATGAGGGTTACGTGACATGGTCATGTAAGGTACCCCCGGGTCACGGGATCTGACCTAAGCAATAAGTCAGGGGGGCGCGCAAGGATGGATTGTCCCAGGCCACAGTACGTATCTGGCCTAACTAATAACTCAGGGGACGTAGGACGAAGCCATGGAATTGGCGGAAGACAGTTGTGTCCTGAAGACAAGGCCAACGACGACAAACAGCGATTGTGTGGTGTAAAACCAGCGACCTGAGGCTGCCGATATCAGCGGGCCGTGGTTGCCGTTGGGACGCACTCCAGCGGGCCGGGTTTGATCCCCTTTCGGGAAAGTGTTATTGATGGATTAGTTCAAGGAGCACCTGTGTTAGCGCCGAGGCCATTGCTTATTGATGCATTATTATTGGCTGCCTGATGTTTCCCCTTATGCTTACCATTGTGATTACTGATTGCTTAGTGTCGCTTAGTCGCGCACTTACTCATGCTTTGTGATGCTTGGACATTCACTTACTCATTCGCTTACTGATGTGATTGGACATTCGCTTATTGATGTGTGAGTCATCCTTTGTGATCTTACTCATACTATATGTGTCGGCTTCATATCTTGATGGACACTTACTATAAATACTATACAAGTTGCGCTATGGTTCGCTAGCTTAGTTGTCTTAAAACCCACTTGTATACTTCTCAAGAGGTGCAGACAGTCTTATAGCAGAGTCATTGTTCATTGTGACTATCTTGTTGCCAACTTAAGTGTTAGGCGTTGCCACCTTGAAACGAATCTCAAACTAGGCGGTACAAGGGGACCTTATTGGTTATTCGCCCTTTACAAGTCGTTCAAATCGTTCCTGAGTTCAGAAGCCGTGCGCTTTGCTCAGTGTTGAAGCAAGGAAGACCCATCGGATCCCAGTCGGATCAACGTTCAGTGGGAACGTAACATAAAGGGAAAGATTGCATGTATAGTAGAATTTTTCCTCATGGAGTATAGTGTTACGATTGGCTATGCATGTTGCATTTCTCAGCCGTTTCATCTGAACTTTCACCACAGTGTGCGTTACCATATGGGCTATCACTGAGACCATTTTCATTTTCTATTTTGCACTTCCCTCTCACATGTGCTGTCTCAGTCTCATGACTTACTATTACACCTCATGTTGTTCTGTTGCTTTTGACATGGTTCCATATGACCTCATACTTATACTAGTACTAGTAGTATTAGTGGTAATCCCAGTATGACAATTACTAGTGGTGGCATGTCCCGGTTTGTATATAATGGGTACCTGTAACAGGACTTAGACCTTAGGTCTGAGTTCTTAAATCATATTGATTTCACACTGTCACAGACACTGGGTTGCATCCAAGTCCAGACGACTTGTCAATTCCCCTATTCCTTTCTGTGACATTTGGAGGTACTTAGTATTGGATCCAACGCTCATATATTCACTACTCTGCCTAGGGATATTCCCTATGCTCTTGCATACTGTCAGCGCCATATCCACAACCTACAGTTGGGGAAGCTTGGGCCTCTCTGAGACAACACTGACAAGGAATCCACCAGCAGAATTGGTACCCGACACCCCACACTCAAGCCAAGCTGATACATTCAGTTGAACATAACATATAGAATCTTTTATCTCTCTAATCATATCTGGGGGAAGGGTGTGATGACTGTGATACTTTCTGTTTGCCCATGCTGCCTGTGCACCTGACAGGTAAGAACATATGGTTTTTTGGCACCTCTTGCTTTGCTTGATGTGCTCTTGCAAGGGTTCGTGCATGCAAAATGTTTACTTGTTTCTTATGGCCCATATGTGTTTTGTTAGGACTTGAGTGGGCAAGCAGGCATATCTTTCCATACAGTAGAAATCACGTGACTGATTATGTAATGTAGACAAAAATAAGATTTGATTTTGACAACAATTGCCAGTCAACTCACAAAGGCAAGAAAATGCTTTTAGCAAAAGATGGATTGTTTAGGCAAAATTCCCTGTAAAAGTTGATATTTTTTTAAAAGCTTCTGATATTTCTGTAGCTATGCATCTGTACTTCAACTCTATCTAGTTACATTTGTCTAATATGAGTTTGAAGTGGAGCATTTGTGTGAGCAAAGAAATGAAAAGTTTTGCCGGATTAGGGTTGCTGGTTCCTGATGTCCTCTGCCTTACTCCCTCACGTATAAAGACAGGCCATTCACTGGATGAAGCACATCAGTTCTTCCTTTGTCGAACAATGACCACTTCCCCCACTGTTGCTTCCACCACTTCTCAAACGTCTTACCATCTTCCCACTGTCACCCAACCTACCTATGCCGAAGTCGCCGCCGCCTTCCGATGTATCGGACCTGAAGACTTCATCCCCGAAACCCCTGATGTATGCGGACACGACGCTGGAGGATTGGAGGAAGACCAATCGGAGGTGGAGGAGGGAGCTCCTACTCGCGTCGAGAACCTCATTATTCCACAAACGCTTATCAAGGTTCCAAGCGGTTCCGACCTCAGTGACGTGGTCAGAGTTTGTGGAAGTTGTAAGCAAACCGCCCTGTCATGTCCAGGCCATTCTGACGCCGACGACTCCCACATCCACTACGACTGTGGACAACTCATCTACAACTGTACATGTAACAACGACCCCGTCAAAATCCCTCCGCCGCCAACGCCTCGATATATCAATGTCGACCCCCCTACCAATGTCATCATGGACCCCGCGACGTCCTGGGGTATTCACATCCGCGCCACCCTCCGAGCTCGGGAGCCTGACTCGGACAAAGAAAATCAAGATCCCCGCCAAGTATCGGAATCCCAGGATGAAGGGATACCACTTGTGCCGAGGAGGACGAGACGAGGAAGAAGAGCTGGTGTGGGAGCAGCAAAAGAAAGCCCTTGCTTCCCTGACTACCGAGGAGGCGGAGTCCCTGCTGACCAACAACATGCTCAGGACAAGGCTGACGCCCCCGACGGTTTCGAACTAAATATTCCTCCCAGGTTCATCAACTTCCGCATGACCGAGAATGGTCATATTACTGTCGCCAAGTACATCCATGTGATGCCTGGCAACAATCCCATCGTATACGGATGCATGAGAAAAGGGGGAGAGATTCAACAAGGTGAAGTCCACGCCGCTCCTGATCTCGATGCCATGGATAACAACCGCCATTATACGCATGACCAAATGCGGTACTTGCGACAGGAGTTTGGTGATCGCCAAGGGGTCGACTTGGCCTTGGGGCAGATCCCTGACCGGTCGCTATGGGCGGAGGTCCTGCGATACCGGGCTGTTACCAGCCGGTACTCCGAATTGGCGGAACGCATTACTGCTCTGGAAAATGAGCAGTATGTGGTCGGCAACGAAATCAGGAAGTGTACGCGTAGGTTGGAAGAGGCTAATGGACTGCAGCGGATCATGGATCAGGAGGTTTCGGTCAGTCGAGGTGCTACCATTATTCCCTGGGTGTTTGAACGAGGACGTTCTGCCTGAAAAAGGGGTAATGTCACGGTTTGACATGTTGCGGACTGATACTCATCATCATTACGAGGTCTCGGAGTTCGGGACGCTTACTATATGGTTATGACTACGATAGTAAGCCGTTATTAGTCATGGACACTTACGCGTCGCCGGTACTTGGGTTTGCCGGTGTTTCAGGTATTATTAGAATGGACAGTGACTCATTACTAGTATAGCGGTACTAGGGTTTGGATTCTAAGCTGCGCTTTAAAGCCAGCGAGTATTTGTATAAATATTGTAGCGACAAGACCAAGGCTCTTCAGCTTGGTCTTCTTGAATCTTCACCATTTGTCTCTTCTTCACTCGCATCCAATCTTTTGATTGAAGCTTGTCCCTCGGGATACCCTAGTGTCAACCAAGTGACCTAGTGGCTGTGCAACTTAGCTAAGTTGCCTGTGTATATCAAGATTCATCCATACGCTCGAACATCACGTCACAGATCGGTTCAAGTCGAACCAGCGTTAGGTGATAACGCTACATCAAGAGCTTGTAAACATGGGGATCTTTGGAGGGGGGGACAGGGGGGATAGTTATTGTAAGTGGACGTTGTTGATTATTGTTATTGTTATTATTAATTTGATTTGGTGAGATGTTATTCCTTGAGGAGATGGTGTTTGTTGAGGTGTTTGTGTTGCTGACGGTGTTTGTTGAGGTGTTTGTGTCGCTGACAGTGTTTGTTGAGGTGTTTGTGTCGCTGACGGTAAACCTTGAGGTATTTGTGTCACTAATGGTATTCCTTGAGGCATTTGTGTCACTAACGGTATTCCTTGAGGTGGTGGTGTTGGTCATTGAGGTTTCTGCATCTGGCATGTTAGAATCCAGAGGTGTTATTCTAATGGAAGGAAGGGGAAGGTTAGGGGGGGATTGATGACACACGGAATGGAAGGAGGGGAAGGAGTTTCAGTTTTGGGAAGGAAAGGGGGGAATGTTGGTTGAGAAGAAGATTCAGGGGGAGAAGGACCAGATATGTCCCAGGAGGGATGCATATGGGCAGTGTCCGTGCAAGGATGGTGCCAGGGTGGAGAGGGGACGGTGCCGCATTGAGATGCTCGGTGAATGTGATGTGATATGAATTAAACATGCACGAGGAGGTGGGGTCCCACAGATGGTAAGCCTTCAAATGGGGAGCATAGCCGATCAAGATACATGGAAGGGAACAAGTGAAGATCTTCGATGGGACAGGCTGTTGAAGGGAGAAGGCACGGCAGCCAATTTCGTGTAGATGAGACAGGGAGGGTTTACGATTGAACCAAAGTTCATAGGGGGTTTGGCCATTATTGGCAGTTGCAGTGGTCAGATTGGGTAAATAGGTAGCCGTAGCACAGAATTTGTCCCAGAAGAAGCCAGGTGTGTTACATGCCAGGCGCATGGCAGGGGCTTTCCTGAGGATCGTCCTATGGAGGCATTCAGCTCTTCCATTGTGGGCTGACATATAGGGGGCGGTGGTCTGGTGATCGATGCCTTCTGTCTGGCACCAACAGCACATGGCATCTGAAACGAGTTCCCCATTGTCAGTTGTGAGGATCTTAAGGACGTCGCCGGTCTGGATGGTAACCGCTTTATGCCAGATTTGGAATGCGGGGCAAGCGTCACTTTTGGCACGAAGGGGAACGGTTCAAACATAGCCGGAAAAATCGTCAATTACGTTCATAGAATACAGGTTCCCAGCATGCGATTTCATAACCATCAGTCCACACAAGTCGACATATACCCTTTCCAGACGCTTCTTGGCCTTACTGCCCTCCCGAATCTTTGGCACTGGGGTTTTCGTCTGTTTACCAATTGCGCAATGTTCACAGATTGGGGGAAGCAATGACAGGTCAATAGTCATACCTTGTGTTACCCTGTTCTTGGCCATGTTCACAATGGCCCTGTTATTGCAGTGCCTGAGGCGGCGATGCCAGGTTTCAACATCAGGGATGGTGACAAAGGCAGTGGCATTGGAATGCGATTGGGGGTGTTTGACATTGGACAGCTTGTTGTCGAGGAGATACAGGCACTTCGTTTTGGATGCGGTGCCAGTGGTGAGGATGGTATTGTTTCTGTTGGTGATATAGCACCCTTTCTCGTCAAAGAACGTTTTGTAATAGCCTGATTCGTTCACCATGAAGATTGAGATGAGACGGACTGTGGACTCTGGGATGTACAAGACATCAGTGAGCTTAAGGACATGACCATTAGCGATGCATAGTTCAATGTCACCAACACCAACAGCGTGTATGGCAGAGCCACACAGGCCTTTTACAGGGCGGCGCGGGATGGATTGCAGAGTCTTAAAGTCTGAAGGCTCGGGAGAAATGTGACAGGTAGCCCCAGAGTCCAGTATGAACGGGAGCTCATTAACCGAAGCAAGAGGCACACACCCAGTAGAGTAAGCCACAGGGGTGACCGATGTGTCATCAAAACAGCGAGAGTGAGAGTTCCAGTCCAGCAAAGTATGCAGATCTTCAGTAGTAGCAAGGACCGCAATGTATTCTTCCTCATCGTAAGAGGGCATGGTGATGTTGGACATTGTCGAGATCGCAATGTTGGCCTCAGCGGTGGGTGTTGCAACTTCGTCCATGAGGTAGTAACATTTGCCGTTGACAGTGACTACTTTAGAGCTATCGGTGGGCGTTGCCTGAGATGGAGTAGACTGGGTAGACACAGTGTTGGTTTGGTTACCACGGGATCTGTTGCCTCCAGCTTTTTGGGCGTTACGGGCAGCCTCCTGAGTGGCCCAGGCCTCTTGGATGCTTTTCCCAGCCATTTGTCCACCAGGAGAGATACAGTATTCCGTCTGGTGGTTGGGACGCTTGCAGTTGGAACAGACAGGCTTCTCTTTCTTGCCCGAGATGGCGGCAAGAGCAGTATTTTCTGGCATGAGTCCCAGTTTTTCACAGATCAGGATGGTTTGTTCCTCTTTTAGGATGTGGTTGGAGACGTCGGTCGATGTGACTAAGGGATTTTTGAGCATGTCATTGATTGATGTTTGGAGCCTGCTATAGTGTTCGCCGAGGGCATTTTGGATGAATATGATCAGGAGCTGGTCGTCGTCGATCTTTCCCATCTTAATGAAGCAGGTGTGGAGCTTTGCAATTTGTTCCAGAGATCGACTGAGAGGAATGTTGGGTAGGAACTGAGCGTTGAGTGCTTCCTTGAAGACCTGAGCCTGAGCGTGAAGCCCTTGATTCTGGTGGCTTTTCTTCAGAGCCTCGTAGACGTCATGAGATGTCAAGTGGATGCTGGCGATGGTGTAATTGTGGTGAGATATTTTGTTGAGGATGAAGGCATGGAGAGCGTGGTCACTTTTTTCCCAGTTCTCAAAGGACTTGGGATAGGTGGTTAGGTCAGGGCAGATGGTAGTCCCGCAGAGGTAGCCGCCAAAGCACTGTTGATCTACGATGTTGTTCAGTCGGCGATCCCACTCCTGCCAGTTGCCTTTGAGCCAGTCAAGGATGAAGTCTGCCGGCCAAGAGAAGTCGTTTATGAAAGTCTTTTCGGAGACAATAATCATCTCAGGAGTAGAGGATTGAGTACCGCCAGAACTGCCAGTGGGGGTAGTACCAGTAGAGGGGTTGTCGCCACCAGTGGTAAGACCAGGGGTAGAATCAGGAGGGTTGGACATGATGGCATGATTGGTGGGAAGCAGGATTGAAGAGAGTTGGAGTTGGAGTTGGAGTTGTTAGGATTGAGATGTTTAGGTGGTAGTGTTCTTTATTAAGTGTAGGACGCAGGGCCCATAACCTATAAATATCTATAATCCCTTAGCACATAGAGGTGGAAACGACTAAGGGAAACATCCGTATAGTAACTGCGTATTTAACTACTCTTCATTTCCATGTGATATCTGTAGAGTCAGATAGTCCAATGTGGTCCAATAGCATGTGATAAGATTATCGTACCAACATCAAACATGACAACAGTGTCCTCATCCAGATTCATATGATACTCTAGCCTAGATTCATCCCCCCTGTTATGATCGTGGTCTGACTTAGACCTCGTCACGCGATGGTGAATAACGTGACTTAGCAAATGCGCGTCGACACACGAAGGTGCGACTGTTCCAAGGACTCTTGAAAGAGCCTTCCTAAGAGAGCGGACTAGAAGCGGGATGGAGAAACCCGACTAGATTGAGAATGATACAAGAGAGTCAAGCTGCCGACTACATCAGTCGACAGCTACCTTTTATCCTATCTTGACTGTACGCCTTCGTCAGCGATACAGCCACTACTACTAATGCTTGGTAACGTCCACTAATACTAACGCCACTACTACGAGCCTCAGTCATCGTACAGTAATAATATCAGTAATCAACATAGTTCGTATGAGTAAGATTCGGGAGCGACTCGTCATCCCGCTTACGAAGGTCAACGACAGCGAATCGTAACATCACCCCCTTTACAAGGGTGAGCGCCCACGCTCCACAACCCAACTAGTCACCGTGGTAAGTCTGACGTCTGTCTCGTGCTCGTCGCGCACCCTCCTAAGGGCATGAGCGCGTCCTAATCGCCTCGACGAATGCATGGCCCTGTTGATGTGGACGAAGATGTCGTCCTCCAGTTTCTTGATGGCCTGCTCGAGTTCGGCCACGACTTCCATGGACGCGCGGTAGCGCTTCACCTCGGCTTGGAGGGAGATGTCCCCCAACCTAGCGAGGGCTTCGTCTACCTGTCGCTTTCCACGGAAGTCAGAGCGGAAATACCCGAGCTCTTCACGGGTGTACTCAGCTGCAGGGCCCATGTCTCGACATGGTTCGGCGTGGATGTCGGCTTGGTAGATGGGGGAATATTTCCCCATCGTCCCGAACACCTCGGGGTTGTCTAGCATGCGGACGCGTACGTACTTGGCGGGGATTCTTCGCCCTTCGTGTTCGATGACCATCGGTACCCAATTCATCCCGTTGTTGAGGATGAATCCGCCGGGAGTAGGCGATATGGCACGGAGAGGGAGCGCGTCGCATTCGTTCGGCGCGTAGTGAAGGGCGATGGGTCGCGTTCTTCCTATAGGGGGGTAGACCCGCGCTGCGTATCCCTGTTCCGCCGTTGATCCGTAGACAACAGCAACTGGAGGTGGTCCGGGTGCGTCATCTTCGGTTTGGCCGGCAATGATGCGGACTTGGTGAGGTATAGGGAGGGGAGCGCAGTGGCAGTAGTTGGGAGGATTGTCGCATTGGACGCAGACAACCCTTGCTGCGTGGTATGACTCGTTGCTGCTGTCATCTTCATCTTCGCTGTCGTCGTCGTCGACAGCAGTGGTGGCGAGCGTCGTTGCGGACTGGTTGGTGCTGCCGACGAGGGTAGTGTTGAGGGAGGTGGCGGACTGGTTGATACTCGCCTCATTAGCAGACGTATCCTCATCCTCCTCTCCGCTGCAGTCTTCTTCACTATTTGGTCCGTCCTCCATGCGGACATCACCTCCTTCAAGAGGCTGTACTCCTGCCTCATCTTCTTCCACTCTTCCGCTTGCGGGTGTGGGGAATCGCCGGCGAGCCTCGGCCAGGTCTCGGGCGGCTTGGTCTCGTTCTGCGACAGTTCTGACGTGCTCAAAGGCTGAGCAGAATGGGTCGTCGACATTGTTATTGTGGTCGTAGGTTTCGAGGGTGTCGACGTCGGGGAGGGCGATCTCGTCAAGGTTGATAATGGAGAGAGGGACATTGGTCATTGTGTGAAGAGGTGAGGAAGTTGATGGTGTCGATGAGTCTGTAAGGGCTGCTTTTATGTGAGTTTCAGCCCTCGGGTTTGATCGTGCGAACTTCCTTATCTCTTCCTCCGCGTGGACGTCGTCCCACGGGACCCACTGGTTTTCTGAGTCGGCGTATCCCTTCCACTTGATGAGGTATTGAAGTTTACGCCCTCTCCCCGACCTCCTAGAGTCTATCACCTTTTCGACCTCGTATTCTTCCACGCCGTCAACCAATTCCGGTGGTGGGCGTAGGTAGTTTGCACCGTGCATGCGTGTTTCTTTGTAAGGTGTCAACAGATCTGTATGAAACACGTCATGTATCTTCCATTGCGGGGGTAACTTGAGCCGATAATTCACAGGAGACATCACCTGAGCTATCTCGAATGGGCCTTGTCTCCTGGGCGCCAACTTGGGAGTTGGCTGATTGGTTCGTAGGTTGCGCCCATCTAGCCATACTTGGTCTCCCAGGGCGTATCTGGGCGTATCTTTGTGTTTGATCCACGACTTCTGCGCCTTTATCATGTTCTCCTGCGCGCTCCGACGGGCTTCCTTCAATTGTTCTAACCTGATGGATACACTGGGCAGGTTGATTGTCCCTGGCGCCCATCTATCTCTAGGGTGGTACCCCATTAGTGTGAAAAACGGGGTTTGCTTCGTGGTGCTGTTTATCACGTTATTGTGAGCAAATTCCGCTAGAGGTAGTTGGGCGGCCCAGTTGTTTTGCTTCTGATTTGCCCATAGTCTGAGGTATTGTTCCAGCCACTGGTTAGTGCGTTCTGACTGTCCATCTGTTCTGGGATGATAGGCCGTCGACACGTTCTGCTGGATTTGAAGGGTTTTGCAGAGTTCCCTCATGAACTTTGCCACGAATCGAGGGTCTCTGTCGCTGATTATCTTGCTCGGGAGTCCAAATCGTGGGAGTACCTTTTGAGCGTACAGTATTGCGGTTTCTTCTCCCGACATTGATTCTCGGCAGGGTAAGAATATCGACGCCTTTGAACAGTCGTGGTCTGTGATCGTCAGAATCGAGTCATATCCGTCTGACGGGGGCAACTTAGTTATGAAGTCTACCGCGATAACTTCGAATGGGGTGGCTCCTAGTGCGGATAAATGGGTTCGAATGGTGCTTTAGTGGGGCGAGTATTGACTTTGTGGCGTTGACACTCTGCACATCCTTGGACATAGTTCATGATGTCGTTCTTCATATTTGGCCACCAGTAGTATCGGTTTACCAATTCTTGCGTTTTGGCTATTCCTGGATGGCCTGCTGTCAACGAGTCGTGATATTGCTTTACACTTCCCTTAGCTCTTCGTCATTAGTGGTGGTAACCACCACTCTTCCGTTCTTGAACCAAACGCCGTCTATTTTCTTGAGCTCGTGGGGTCTACCCACGCTTTGATTCACGATTCTTCTTGTTTGACAGGAATTGGCGTAATCCCGGTGATCGTCCGTATGAATATCTTGTTGGGCAACACCGTGACTTTGTCGTTGTCCTTTTCTCCTGTGTCGTAGTCTGGTCTTCTGGACAGGGCGTCGGCCCTACCGTTGGCTCTTCCTTTGAGGTGGTGTATCTCGATATCGTACTCTTCCAATTCCAATACTTCTCGAGCTACTCTTCGGCTAATCTTCTGTGGGTCTCGCCAGTACTGTAGGTTCATATGGTCCGAGAATACTCTGACCTTGTGCGGTGATCCTACTAATAGGTATCTCCAGTTCCTTAGCGCCTTTACGATGGCCAATAGTTCCAAGTTGTATATGTCGTAGTTTCGTTCGGCTTCGTTGAGGGTGGCCGAATAAAATGCTATTGGGTGTTTCTTGCCATCGGATCCCTTTTGCATAAGGACTGCTCCTACAGCGAACCCTGATGCGTCCACTTCTAGGTCGTATTGTTCTTTTGGGTTTGGGTGAACGAGGATTGGGTTGCTCGTGATGCGTGTTTTGAGCGTTTCGAAGGCAGCTTGTTGGGTTGGTCCCCAGTGCCATTCGACATCCTTCCTTGTCAGCTCGTTCATTGGTTTGGCGATGTTGGCGAATCCTCGAATAAAAGGACGGTAAAAATTGCAAAAACCCAAAAAACTTCGTACGTCCTTAACTTTGGTTGGTGTTGGCCATGTGCGGACACCCGAGACCTTTGCTGGATCCATGCGCGTCATCCCCTTTTCAAGGATTACCCCCAGGTAATCAATAGACGGAACGTGGAATGCGCATTTCGATAACTTGAAGTATAGGTCATGGGCGGCCGCAACTGCGAGGACGGCTGAGACGGCGGCTGTGTGTGCATGGTTCGTTTGTTGAAAAGACCTGATCGTTGGTGGCGACGGCAATGTTGTCCATATAGATCCGTATTTGTGTGCCCTTGTGGCGAAGTGGCGATAATAGGTTGGTATATTTCGTTCATGAATGCCTGGAATGTGGCGGGTGAGTTGCAAAGTCCGAAGTACATCACCGTTGGTTCAAACAGTCCTTGTCTCGTTTTGAACGCCGCCTTGTGTTCATCTCCCTCCTTGATTCGGATGTTATTGTAACCCTGCCTGACGTCGAACTTTGAAAACATGACGGCTCCTCCGAGGTCGCGCATCAAGTCTGTTATTAGGGGAAGTGGGTATTGATTCCATACCGTCCACTTGTTGATCGCCCGATAGTCTTGAACTGGTCGAAGTTTTCCATCTTTTTTCTTAATGAAGAAGAAAGAGGATGCGTAAGGCGATTGTGAGGGTCGGATATACCCCTTCTTGAGGTGTTCGTCGATGAAGGCATCCAAGGCTTCATCTTCCGTTCGGGTCATAGGGTAAAGTCGACATGATATGGAGGTCGGTGCGTTCGGTTGAAGCGTGATGGCGTGATCACAAGGTGTCTTTCGGGCAATCTTGTGGACGCCTCTTCGTCGAATACCTTTCGAAAGGCTTCGTATTGTGACGGTAGTACGGCGTTCTTCTCTTCTTTTGGCGTAGCTGTGATAGCGTGTTCGACTGCAGGAACCATTGCTCTTCGATTCCGCATCTCTTTGTCTAGTTGCGTTACGATTTTTCTTTTGATGTCGTTAGGAGGTGGGCTAACACGTTCCTCCTGTCGGTCGCGTTAACCGTTTTGATAGTGACTGGGAGATGCGCTCGGTTGATGGTTCCCCTTTTCCAGTCGAATTGCGGTTCGTAGGCCGCCAACCATGGGTATCCGAATAGGATGTCTTCTTTCCCTATGTTGGTGACCAAGAACCTCATCTCCTTGTCGTTTCCATTGACATTGACTCGGAGGATGACATATTTTGTTATATGTCCAGCCCGGTTTGTGGTATCGTCGATATTGTAATTCGTTTGGGCGTGTCTACCATCGTGTTTTTATCCCCATTCGTTGGAGAAAGCTTTCGCTCACAAAATTATCAGTGGCTCCTGAGTCCACTAGTGCTTTGATCTCGGCCATGTTGTAATGCGTGTGTAGTTGAACTGGGATTCGCATAGAACGGTAGCGCATAATATACACAGAGTTACAACGAAGTGCCCTCACCCAGGCCGTCGGGTTCAGGCGTTTGAAAAATCCGTCCCCATCAACTTTTGTAGAATGAGGTCCTTCACATCGTCTCCTTCACTGGCTACTCCTCTCAGCCAGTCTTCTGCTTTATCCTCGGTTGTGACCGGTTGCTGTTCGGTACTTCTTATCTGCGCTGTCTTTTGTTGCGACGTGGTTGGCGACAGTCTCGGCTGATGTGCCCCATTTTGTCGCAATTGTAACAGCGGACCTGACTAAAGTCGGGTCGGTTTCCTTGTTGCCTTTGTAGATACCCTCCTCTTGGTGGAAAGGGGGGTCGTGGGGTGTTGATTGCGTCTTCTGCTCCCGCGAGTCTTCCTCTAACTCGGTCTGCAGAAGTGTCCATTGCATCGGGATGCGGTAGTGGAGCAAGGAGTTTTGCCAATGCTCCCGATTGGTTCCTGTTAGCGGGTCCCTGAACATGTCTAGGTTTCCTCGCACCGTCTGCATGTGGATCCACTTTTGTTGCCTTTTGAGGGCTGATGCTCTCCAGTCTTCGTAAGTCCTGGGGTCGTCGTGTTGATACATCGCTTCATAGAGCGTCCTGGGTAACCCTTTTATGAAGTACTTCAGGGTTTGTTCTGCGTTGATGTCGTAGCCTGCGTAGCGAACGAGTTGTTCGAATAGAGCAATATAATCGTCTATTTTTCCTTCCTTCATTTTGATCCCTGTGTCTAGCTGGGCTTGGGCTCTTTCCTTGCTGAGTACGTCGGCGAATTGTCGTCGAAAGGCTTGTAGAACATTGTTCCACAGCCTGTGGTCGAACTGGCTGACGCCTCGGGACACTTCTCGTACCAGCCATTGATTGGCCGACATGACCCAGGTGTTAACCAGGTCTCCTTGAACGTAAGTGAGGAATAACATAGCTTTTTGGTATTTATTCCTCATAGCCGAGTGGCTTGCGTTGACTCCTGCGTATATTTCCCATTGGAGTATGAAACCTTCGACCTTTGATCGGTCTCCGTTGAATAGACTCGGGGGTTTCCTATGAATTTATCTGTGGCATTGCCAACTCCTTGGGGCATTCCTGGCGGTCCTCCTCCTCCTTGCATGGGTGGTCCTCCTGGCGGACCTCCTCCAGGTGGGCCTCCTCCAGGTGGGCCTCTACCAGGTGGCCTCCTCCAGGTGGGCCTCCTCCCATCGGAGGAGCTCCTTGGTTTTGTGGCTGTATATTCTTCCCAATTGCTCGAACGGTTGAGGAGGCGGTTCGTTATAATCGAAGTCGAACCCCCCTGGTTGATCTGGTTCGTCTGGCCCCATGGCTCGTCGGGCTGCTTGTAGGTCTTCTGGGTCCATGTTTACAACATGGCCCGTTCTTTCGTCGATGACTAGTGGCGTAGGTTCTTCGACCTGCGTTTGAGTGGCCATTCTAATCGGGTCAGGGATGTGTAACGTAGCTGTTTGAGTGATAATCTCTTCTACAGCTGGTTCTTCTCCTTGAGTGTAAATGCCTTCTGGCTCGTTCTCTATGGATGGAGTTTGAGCCCGTTCGCTTGTGTGACTGGTGTTCGTCCTTGCTGGTGTCCTATGCCGGAGCTCTGGCGATAGAGGTTCTGAATGTGTCTCTTCTTCTGGTGCTCCGTCGATTCATCCTTGTTCTTCGATATCTCGTGCTTCTGATAGTAGAATATTGCAGTTGAGATCGTCTCCGGCTGGTCTAGCCGCTTCGAAATATTCCTGTGTCCGGTTCCACCTAAGTTCTACCCAACAACACCTTCCGTGATGAAAGATGATTGGGTGAAATCGTTGGGCTGTGGCTGCTTCTGCATAGTAGCCGGTATTGAAGTGTTCCAATCCTCCACTCCTTCTGTCGTCTGGGATCGTCCTCCAACGTACTTGATTGATGACGTATCTTGCAGGGGCGTCTCTTTCCCTAGAGCTGATTATGAAGGGTTGGAATTCCCAACCGTCTTTGGTGGTGATCGGCACCACGGTGTGTGAAGGGAGCTTGACTCTAATGTTATGATCGTGGTCTGACTTAGACCTCGTCACGCGATGGCGAATAACATGACTTAGCAAATGCGCGTCGACACACGAAGGTGCGACTGTTCCAAGGACTCTTGAAAGAGCCTTCCTAAGAGAGCGGACTAGAAGCGGGATGGAGAAACCCGACTAGATTGAGAATGATACAAGAGAGTCAAGCTGCCGACTACATCAGTCGACAGCTACCTTTTATCCTATCTTGACTGTACGCCTTCGTCAGCGATACAGCCACTACTACTAATGCTTGGTAACGTCCACTAATACTAACGCCACTACTACGAGCCTCAGTCATCGTACAGTAATAATATCAGTAATCAACATAGTTCGTATGAGTAAGATTCGGGAGCGACTCGTCATCCCGCTTACGAAGGTCAACGACAGCGAATCGTAACACCCCCAGTCCATAGGCAGTCTCCTGTACAGGAGATGAAGGATCTACAATGATGGAGTCAGAAAAAAGATTAAATTAAATCAACAACAAAAATATCACTCACAGTTTTCATCAACAATCATAACATCATCCTCTGCTAATTCTCCCTCCAAAAATTGAGGTGAGTCAATAGGGGCATCAGCTAGATCTAAGCAGATCAGTAAGTGATCAAAATTATAAGAAATTAGGTGCTCACCAGCTTCACCACCTTGATAAGATGATCCAGATCGCTCCAGATGAGCTCCCTCAGCCAGTCTATTAAGAAGCTCTGTCAACTGATAGTGACAGTCCTGCACAAAGCCCAAGATATCTTGCTTAGCCCCAGAGGCCACCAGCTGGTCTAGATGATCTTGATTCTGTCTGAAATGAACATTTAGTGTCCTCTTGGTAACATCCCTCCTGGATTTGCGCTTGAAGCACAGGCAAAAGTATTTTGGAGCCATTGGTGTTGTAGCTAGATGTGTGGATCAGTAAGTTGTAGAGCAAGGGCTGCACTGATGGCCCAGAGATAACAGGTTTCATGTTGTGGGGGCTCCGGGCCACCAAGCTGGTGCTGCATTGCTAAGCATCACACCCACTTGTTCATTTTTTTTGTCTTTTCTCTTCTCTCTTCCCCACCACTCTCACCCCACCTTTCCCCCTTCATCTTCTCTTTCCGTCTCTTCCCCTGCCCATCTCCACTCCTCTTTCCCCTTTTTCTTCATGTCAACCGCTGCTGGTCGTGAGGATGAACCTGATGTGGATGTACTGGATGACAACAATGACGACAACAATGATGTGTACCCCTCCCCCTCTCAAGTCTCTGGAAATCACCCCTCCTGCCTATCAAGCATGAGTGCACCCTCTAGCAACTGGACTGTCACCACACCTTCATCTCTTTCTCAGTCTTCTGGTCTCCCTGCACTTGCTATCGCTGAACTCACTCACGACAAACTTTGCCTCAATGCGGAGTTCTTGAAGTATGTCAATCTTGTTGGTGTCCTTCTCAAGATGTGGGAGCAACCTCCTGCACATTGTAAGCTATCTTATTATTCATTTTTTCAGACTTCCATTAATTTATTTAGCCTCTCCAGCTCCCAGTCCGGCTGGATTGTCCCTGTGCCTGAGCGACTTGGCATCTCAAATCTCTTCTCACAGGTGCAAGCCCACTCTTCCCCTCCCTTTCCCTTGTCCCTCTGTTCACCCCTCTTATTATCCACCAACCATCCTTTGGCTTTCAATGACTGCAAGACCAACCCCTCTGTGCACTTCTCCACTGGCAACATGTCCCACCCCCCCATGCAGGATATCATCTGACATGAGGATGGGCAAGTTATTACCGTTGATGAGTGGAAGATGATCCGACAGTCTGCAGTCATCATCACTCACACACATTTGGATGTTCTCAGTACCAGTCACCTCCCCCCTTCAGCCACTTCCATGCCTTGGAAGAAGGTATTTTACAGGTGCCACTTCCTGAAGGAGTGGCTGCAGGCTGTGTGGGCACTTGAAGTTCTCGCTCCTCTCCTTTCCCTCTGCGGTGGCACTTGGAAGGCCAAGAAGACACTTGCTTCGGTCTTGCAAGACAAGCCCTTGCAACCTCCTTCCCATGCACCACACACCTCAACTCCTGCCCTCATTTCTTCACATTCTTGTGCCTCAACTCCAGCTTTCCCCTTGTCTCACTCTCGTGCACACTCTGCACCCTCTGCCCACTCTTGTCCACACTCTGCACACTCTCATGCATCAACTCCCGGCATCCCTCCTTTCAGTGTTGTCAGTGGTTGATCATCCAGCAACATCCCCACTGTTGCGCAGCAACCAGCACAGCAAACAGTGTTACGGAGTCTCACCTTGTGAAGGTAAAGAGACTAGTAGAGAGGTTTATAGAGTGATAGCTCAAGTGTGTGTAGAGTGAACGACTTGTATTCTTAGAGGGGCTCTACTCCCCTCATTTATAGGAAAACTGGTCCCTATGGTCCCGCCATGTCCATTACGTGATAAGTGATGAGTAAAGGTGTCCACAGTAAGTGCGTTTTCAATGACGCCTGATGTGAAACACCCCAGAAGTCTTCAATATCACCACGTGTGATACTGATAAGACTTGTGCCCTCCATATTGGAGTTGTGCCCACTTTGTGCGTAACGGAGTACCCTAATATGGTAATCATATGTACGATACTACTGTAATGTTGTAACTGCTATAGATAAGATATGTATGTACTTATTATGTTTCAACACCCACAAGTGCCGCCTCATGTGCCCACTCAACACAGGTGTCACCTTGTCAGGCTGTGTTGAAATCAACGGTTCAAGCACGGCCTGTTTCAGGGCCATCACAACCGGCAGTGGCAAGCAAGGCTGTTGCCCCCAAGGCCAAGTGCAGGCACAAACCAAGCCCCCCACGAAATGAGAAAAGGGCAAAGGGTAGTGATGGTAAGTGATGGTCAATGGTCTTTCTTTTGTTAAGTAACTAACAGCTATTAGAACCCACACCAGAGGTGCTGTCTTTGTCCCCTTGTCCAGCTTTCCTTTCCCTCATGCAAGAGGGTGCGGCCTCGGTGAGTATTTCACTTTATTTATTACAATTTCGCTAACATTTTCTCTCCCAACCCTCATCCACTGTCATTTCCCAGAGTTTGCAAGCAAACACTGTTCCCACTGTGGACTGCACCAAACCCCTGCCTTCCAAGACACCTTGTGTGAAGGCCTTGCGCAAGGGTGCATCCACGTGTCGGGCTATGGCCAAGACTCATGTGGCACCATCTGATGCTGACATGGATGCAATGCCATTGGCATCTGAGGATTCAGTGGGTAAGGATGGAACTTTGGACCCCAAGGTAAGTTTTCACACTTGAGTTTTATAATACTATATTAACAACATATCTAGGGTTCCGGTGACGATGCTTTCCAAATCGAAAAGCTCATATGGGACGAGCTCTTGGAATGGGTCAGGGAGCACAACATTGAGATGCAGGGTAAGCGGGCAAGCAAGAACAGTGAGTCGGGCCCTTTGGCTGGGACGATCGACGAATACTGACCATGTTACAGACATCATCAAGGCCATCACGCAGGTGCCCCAGTTGGAGCAGCTGTCCCAGGGGAGCTTGAGGCCCTCATCAATAAAGTAAGTCCACCTTTTTTGTTCTCAAACGTCTGCTGATGCTCCCCACAGCACAAATATAAACGCAACACCAAGGCTGCATAGTTCAATGCAGCCTGGCTCATACATATCATTCAATATCATGGACAATTGCCTTGTGTTCTCTCCTGAACCATTGTCGATGCATGGGGGGCCTGTTTTTATGTACAAAAAGATATATGTGTTTTTTGATTATTTGATATTAGTGTGATTTTGGTATGACTTTCCTGTGACTTTTTAGTCAAGTCCAAGTCAAAGAAAGTTGGCCTAAAGTCAGAGAAAGTCAATTGACTTTTCTTGACTATAATTTGACTTTCAAGGCAGTCCAAAGTCAGAAAAAGTCTGTGTGCAGTCAATGACTTTTCATTGACTTTTCATGGCTATGTTTGATTTATAAGTCAAGTAAAAGTCAAAGAAAGTCAGCCAAGAGTCAATGACTTTTTACTGACTTTTCTTGACTTTTATTTGACTTTCATGTCAGATAAAAGTCAAAGAAAGTCAGTGAAGAGTCAATGACTTTTCACAGACTTTTCTTGACTTTTTCTTGCCTTTTAAGTCAAGGAAAAGTCAAAGAAAGTCAGCTGAGAGTCAATGACTTTTTACTGACTTTTCTTGACTTTTCTTGACTGAATTTTTGACTTTTTAGTCACAAAAAACAGCATTCAGTCATGAAAAAGTCAATTGACTTTATATTGACTTTGCTTGACTTTTCTTTGACTTTTCTTGGATCAAATTGACTAATTAGTCAAGGGAAAGTCAATTGACTGTATGACTTTTCATTGACTTTTCAGTCAAGTCAAAGTCAAAAAAAATGCACTTCTGTTGATGAAAAGTCAATGAAAAGTTGACTGACTTTCATTGACTTTTGCTTGACTTTCTTTTTTACAGAGGGTGAGTTCTCATATCTCTTGCTATGTGCTTGGTGAAAATCAATCCCCCAAAAGCCAAAAGAATATGGACTATTCAATATTCAAGGCCTTGAATTTCAACATGGAGGGAATACAGGCTGCCCTCATCTCCTACAATGTCATGTGTCAATGGAGTGTTCATATGATGGACAGGGCGAACAGCAGCACCTATCTCAAACTTCCTGACAACCTGAAGCTCAAGCTGGTGATCAGTCTCTTCCATATTCATGGTCATCAAGATACCTGTCTGGCCAGGTATTCACCCAGTTTCATCAAGGGAGGATGGCAGATTGATGGTGAGACTATCAAAACACTTTGGGCACCACTTAACAAGATCACCAGAAGCACAAGAGGAATGTCAACATCACATCGCTGGGAGGTCATAGACGACCACATGAACGACTCCAATTGGAAGAAGCTTGTCGACCTAGGTATGTTCCCTCCTGTAGATACTGCATCAATGCTTATATTCCTTGGCAGTCAATGCCTGTTTCTAGACACTACCAAAAGGCCCTTGCAGGAGTCACATTGAACACAGCAGCATTTGAGTCCATTAATGCATCAGCAAGTTCAAACTCCATTCATGTTTGGAGTGCCAAAGAAGAAAATGCTCAGAGGGAGCAACATTGTGATGTCAAAGTCATGGACATCTATGACATAATAATGAAACAATGTGAGTCCCATCACTCTATGATACTCTTGGCCTCAAATCAGTTTTCAGTCCCATCGTGTGCAGAAATACTTCTAGAATTGACAGAGAAGGAGATCGGCGCCTCTGGCTGTGAGAGACATGCAACATGGATCAGTACTGGATTGAAGATCCAGGAGATGCAGTAGGCTACCTTTTGGCAGCTTCCCCACTGAGACTCCTGATGATGACTTAACGATAAAAACTTAGGGTATCACTTCAAACACTAGTAAGGAAGATTGGGTCCCATTCCACTCCAGATCAACAAAGGGAAGTCGCGGTGAAGCGGGCACAACTCCAAGAAAGAGTTGACACATTCCATAAGCAGGCAACTAATATTCTCCAGGCTGTCTCTGAAGGTGGAGCCAACTCACTGGCAACAGAATCCTATGTTGGCGCAGAATTCAATGGAATTGGCAAAGAAGATGATGACAATGAGTGTTCTTCATCTGCCGAAGACCTTGATCAAACACACTTATCTGGAAATTCTGCTGCCAATAGCTGCGTGGATGCGGAGTATATTTCATTGCATCTTCCCTCACATTTCAGACGTGACTGGTGCAATAAAAATGCAGATGAAGACCTAGTGAAGGCAGAACTGCGCTTAAGGGAGGGCCAGCTCAATGACTCTCTGCACCATATTCAAATTGCCCTGGGATACAAGTCCTATTTGTTCAGACATGATGTTCACCTGGCACATATGCAAAAGCTCAAAACACATGCTTGGGAGGGGGTGCATGCCGTTGAATCAACAGTGCAGCTTCACACACATGTGTACACTTGTGCACAGCAGGCAATGGTAGACCTTGGAGCCAGTGACAATCTCCTTGAACAATACAAAATATTGAGGCAGCAGCACTTGTCTGTCAAAACTAGTGTAATTTTTCCTCAAGTGCAGGGGCAATGGAATGCAAGATTGCCTTGGTTTTGGTCAATGGATGTTCGGCAGGACACTGATGTTGGGGAATGGATGGAAGACTGTACATGATTCTCAGTTCACACTGCTTAATAAATTTAGCCCTCAATACAGTTTTTCAAGTGCATTGGCTTCAAGCCAAAGCTCAAAAGATGCAATGGGTTGAGGAACTTCAGTTGAGATGGAGTTGGCAGTCAGGTATTTTAAACATCAAGAGCAAGCTTGGCAGGATAAAGGGGAGACCATTGATTCTCAATCACAGCTTGGGCATGCCACATGGACAGCCAGACAAAGTGCAATGTGGTGTTCAATGGCTGCACAGGCAGAATCTACATTTACTGCTTTGCTCAGGAATGACCCACCTCCTGAATTTGCCAAGGTATTATGTCCACAATCAAGTGCTTAAAGCAAGCCAGTTGCTTATAGTACGTCCAACCAGCTATTGGTAGCCAACCCAGATTTAGAACTATGATTCCTTGCACAATGTTCCTGTTAATTAGCATTGCATACAGTTTCTTCATTTATGATGGAGTTCCAGTCTGGCAGCTCTCTTTGTGGGCCCATTCATAATGTGTGCACACACTCTCCCCTTGCCTGAAAGAGCTTCACCAATGGTTTGCATCCAGCTTGTCAGCCATGGTAAATAGGCCTATCCATGTACTTCAGTGAGATGGCATTGCAAGGACACTTGCCTCATATAACCATTTCAGTAGCTTAATTTGTGGGCCCATACATGCGTGTACATACTTCTCGGTCTTCCATATTTAGCTATCGGCAACTGCCAATGGAATATACCCCAGGAATTGTGCACATAACAATATCGGTGGTTGTCAGCAGCTTCTACCGGCTGCCTCTGCATAGTGATGCTCCTCATCCTTGATTGTTATACCTGTGGCAATACCTAGCCATTAGCAGCTTCTGGTAGAATACCCAGGTCATGCGAATCAAGCCAAGCATCGTTCCGGAGGTACTTAGCTTTGATAGAGTAAGCATTGGTAGCTTCAAATGGAGATATCTAAGAATAATATACATGACATAGCATCAGCATAGACTTATTTTATACATTATCAGAAGTCATCATCAACTTCTACAGGCACCTATAAATTTACTTCCATTCCTATCCCATTCGCGATGCTATCCCACATATCATGTTGTCTGAAACAGGAGCCTCAATATTAGATTCTGTCCTCACCTGCATTGGGGAGAGGATTTCCATCATTCTTCACCAGCCTGGTGATAAAGATGAAAACTATATTGCCAGCTTACACAATGAAGTGGTAAGAGCCCATCCGGCGCACCATTTGTTGAGTCCAGCACCAGCCAAAAAATTTAATTTGTTTTTGAATTGTTGAGTCCAGCAAAATTACCATTCAGCACACTTTGCTGCAGCTGGCCCCAGCAAAGTTGTGTCCAACAGCCCTGCCAAAAATAAAAATGGGTCCATAACTGTTTTTTTTTGCTGCTAGGCTCGACCACGTTGCTGGAACATGACTGTGACCCCTGCATTTCATGGAATGCTTATGTCATCACACCAGAAAACTGAACAAGTTGTAATTGTATTGTGTATGCATTGATAACAAGCTAGCTACTCTAGCTACAATTGAGTCAAGACACACTTTTTATCAGTCACCGCCAAGGTTCTGATATCAAAAAATTTCTCCTCACTCCTGGTGTTATCGTTGACTTTGCTTAAGTGTTCTGGTGGTGAAGACATAGCACAGAGTGCCAATCACGGATGTGTTTGCTACACGCACCATATTACTTTGTTGGGGGGTAAGAAAATTGACCAACCTAAAGAACCTAGGAGGTCTTCCATGAGAAATGCAGGAGTGGGACAAGGACTTTCTCGATGCAGAGACAGTGCTGGGTTGTTGCTGCTGCATGTTGGAAGAAAGAGAGGGAGGGAATGTGTCCGTTGTGATGAGAAAGTGCATTGCAAGATGCCAGTGGCAGCTTGTACCAGCAAGTACCATTTGTTAAGCCTCAAGACCAGAGATGCATGTGTATGCCTGCAGTTTGAACAACCAAGCCAATTCAAGATCTATTTGTGAGCACGTAGATGGTGTCACAGAAAGAAGAGTGTTATGGTCGACGCGACTTGAGCCTGACTTAGGCAGTTATACGTGGTGGGAGAAGAATTGTGACTTAGCAACGCGAGTCAACGCACTCAGGCGTGACTAAGTATAAGGACACCTGGAAGTGCCTTCCTAAGGGAGTGATGTACAAGTCGGGCTATGAGGAGGAAACCCGACTAGATTCAAGGATGGTACAAAAGAGTAAAGCTGCCGACCACATCAGTCAACAGCTGCCTTATAACCTGTTCTGACTGTACGCCTTCATCAGCGATACAGCCACTACTACTAATGCTGAATGATCGTCCACTAATACTATCAGTAATCATACCATCATACATGAATAAGCCGTAACAGCCCTGAGTAAGTTTCGGGAGCAACTCATCATCCCGCTTACGCTGATCGAGACCCGTGAATCGTAACATCACCCCCTTCACAAGGGTGAGTGCCCACGCTCAACTACCCAATTTGTCACCATGGTCAGTCCAACATCTGTCTCGGTGCTCATCTCGTACCCTCCTGAGGGCATGTGCGCACCCTAGTCTTGCTGCCGAATGCCTGGCCCTGTTGATGTGGACAAATATGTCATCCTCCAGCTTCTTGATAGCCGCCTTGAGCTCGGTGACGACCTCCATGGACGTGCGGTAGCGTCTCACTTCAGCCTGGAGGGAAATGTCCCCCAGCCTAGCGAGAGCTTCGTCTACCTGTCGCTTTCCACGGAAGTCAGTGCGGAATTACTGGAGCTCTTCACGAGAATACTCAGCGGCGGGGCCCATGTCTCGACAGGGTTTGGCGTGGATGTCGGCTCTGTAAATCAGCGAGTATCTTCCCATTGTCCCAAAGGCCTCCGGATTATTGAGCATCCGAACCTGCACATATTTTGCGGGAATTCAGCGTCCTTCGTGCTCGATGATCATGGGGATCCAATTCATCCTGTTGTTGAGGATGAATCTGCCGGGAGCAGGCGATATGGAACGGAGAGGGCACCTCGACGCATGCGTTCGGCGCATAGTGATGGCCGATGGGTCGCGTTCTTCCCTATAGGGGGGTAGACCGCACTTCGTATCCAAGTTCCGCTGTTGGTCCATAGACAACAGCAATTGGAGGTAGTCGGAGCACGTCATCGTGGGCTTCTCCGGTAAGGGTACGGACTTGGAAAGGTACAGGGAGGGGAGCGCAGTGGCAGTAGTTGGGAGGGTTGTCGCACTGGATGCAGACAACCCACACGTTGTGGTAGGATTCATCGCTGTCGTCATCTTCATCTTTGCTGCTGATGTGGTCAACAGCGGTAGTCAAGGTGAAGGCGGTGGAGGGCTGGAGGACACTTGCCTCGTCAGCAACCGTATCCTCATCCATCTCTCCGCTGCCATCCTCTTCACTATCTGATCCTGTCTCCATGCTGACATTACCTCCTTCAAGAGGCCGTATTCCTTCCGCATCTTCCTCCACTCGGCCGCTTGCGGGTGTGGGGAATTGCCTGCGAGCCTTGGCCAGGTCTCGGGCGGATTGATCATACTCAGCGGTTGCTCTGATGTGCTCAACTGCAGAGCAGAAGGGGTCGTTGACATTATTGTTGGCGTCGTAGGTGGTGAGGGTGTTGACGTAGGGGATCTCATCAAGGTTGATAATGGAGAGTGGGACATTGGACATGTTATGAGGAGGTTGGGGAGATGGAGATATCGCTGGTCCTGTCAAGGCTGCTTTTATGTGAATTTCAGCCTTCGGGTTCGATTGTTTGAACTTCCTTATCTCTGCCTCCGCATGGCTGTCGTCCCATGGGACCCATTGATTTTCCGAGTCTGCATACCCTTTCCATTTGATAAGGTACTGAAGTTTGTGCCCTCGACCATGTCTTCTGGAGTCCAATACTTTTTCGACTTCATATTCTTCCACGCCTTCAATCAACTCAGGAGGTGGGCGTAAGTAGTTTGCGCCGTGCATGCATGTTTCTTTGTAAGGCGTGAGCAAATCTGTGTGGAACATGTCATGTATCTTCCATTGCGGAGGTACACTACCTTACCAAAAAGAATGTCCCACATTGAGAATTTTATGTTTGTGGCAATAGAACAAGAATGACTTAGAGGGGGGACCTAGTTGATATATATGTGAGAGTAAGAGTGGTTTAGCATATGTTTGCCCCAAAAGATCTGTGTATGAGTTACTAGGGGTGGCAGCATGGTTGTCGAAAGTGATGCGATCATGTGATCCCACACCAAAAAAACGGATGCGTTGTAAAGGTTGGCTTGAATCAATTTTTCAACCACCACAAATACACCATGTTCTATACTATATCCCTTTCAAACACTCTCATGGCTCCAAATATGACACCAACAAAGAAGACCATCATCTGTTTGAGGAAAAAATCTGGCCACTCCCATGATGAGATTCGTGCGGCAC
>WITN01000773.1:0-40265 GCA_015025155.1 Lactarius quietus | reverse complement strand
TAGACATTTTCAGGAGAGTAGTTGTTTTCCTCAAAACGTCCAGATCTCCTCGGTTCAAATGGAGGAGGTACAGGGTCTGGTACGGGAGGCAGAGTGTGTGGCTCATCAGGCTGAACAGCAGCCTCAGGTTCATCTGGAACCTGATCAACCCCGTTGGGTTGTCGAGTGCGTCTCCCTTTGAGAAGCTCGGGAAGTGGTGAGTCAAGATCACCAGGAGTGGTGTCTTCAGACGCATCAATGGGTGGTTGATTAGATGGTGGTTTATTCAACTGGGTTGTTCCCCTTGTTCTACCATCTTTTGGTCCAGTAGTACAATTAGGAAATAACATTTCATCAAACAGAGCTTTGTCTGAATAGAATACAGTGTTATGATGACGCATAAAGGCATCGCCTTTCATTCCAGAAGGTCTACCTAAGTAGATCATAAGCTCGCTTTTGGGGGATAATTTATTTATACGCTGAGCTTCTGAAATGTGCACATAAGCACCGCATCCAAACCCTCTGAGATGTGAAATGTCTGGAATTTCATTGTTTAATAGAAAATATGGTGTTTGCCATTTAAGGCAACTCATAGGTGTTCTATTATAACAATGTACAGCATGTAGTACTGCAAATTCCCACCATGACTGTGGTATACAAGCATCAAGTCGCATTGACTGTGCTTTGTCCATTATAGTTCGCATAAAGCGTTCAGCACGTCCATTTTGTTGTGGCGTGTGAGGTACACTTTGTAGCACTGTAATGCCATCATCCTTTAAAGTTTTAAGGAACACATCTGATTTGTATTCACCGCCGGCATTGGACATCCACTCTTTTATGGTAGTGTTAAATTGATTTTTAATTAATGCTACCCATTGTTTAAGCGCGCCAATAGCCGAAGCTTTGTCGCGTAAGAGTGATACCCATGCATATGAAGTATAATCATCTAAAAAGACGATAAAATACTTATATTTATGATATGATGGTATAGGGAAGCTCTTTAGATTGGAATGAATACGACTAAAAGGAGCTTTAGCCCTAGTATCAGATGGAGGATGAGATGCTGCAGGCATTTTGCCTTGCGCACATCCTGGACAAATACCATCAGTGGTAGGAATTGTTATTCCATCGGGAAAACCCTTTGTATAATCCTTAGCATGTTTTAGAACCTCTTTGGATGGGTGTCCGAGGCGACGATGCATAAGATCGTAATCTACTTTGTAGATCAGTGGCATTTCTGCCGACTGTGCTTCTACTTCAATAGATTGCACATCTAACCAATATAATGGATGTCCATTTAAAATGGGTTTACATTGGACAAATGATTGTACTTTATGGTATAAGGTAATGTGTTGTGCGTTGCCCATTACACGCATACCTTGTTGTAAGAATGCTCCCATAGAAAGCAACCGCGTTGTCATTTTAGGTATGTAAAGGACTGGATGTACTCTAGTAGTTACTAGAGCGTCATTTATATAATGCTTTAAAAGCACTGTTCCAGATCCTTCTACATAAATAGTATTAGACGCAGTTCTAACCGGTATCCGGTCAGATTCTTCTGCTGGCTTGTACTCAATGAAGTCACTAATTTTATTAGTGAAGTGCGCCGAAGCTCCTGAGTCTAATAACCACATGGAACTTATTTTCTCTCAACACTTAGCACACTGTGTGAAATATTGACTGTGCTTGCATTTCAAAACATCAAGCGCGCCGATATTCATACTGTACAATGGAGACACTACAGACGGTACATTTTTATTTTTACAACTTGGTATCCTTATACTTTTTAGTAAGAGGTCCAAGGCTGTCTGATTGTCAGCATTGTATAAGTGCTGTGTGAGAAAGGCATACCTTTCTTCATCTGTTCCCCAATCAAGGGAAACGGTGTCCTCGCTGTTCATCATCGGGTCCCAAGCTGAAAGATCAGGCTCAGGGGTTGGTGCACGAGACCCATATATGAGGTCTATGTTCCGCATTTCTGGAGTTGTAGGCTCCAGCATCTCTCCATGCATCATAGCTTCTCCTTGTCTCCGCACGAAGTTCTGATGTTGTCTGTAGACAATGTTCATCAGTTCGTTTGAACTTCGAGCTCTGAGAGTTTGTGTATGCGTGCATTTACCATACACATCTTTAGTATAAAGATGGTAGGTTTTGCCAGAAGCAACAGCAACTTCCAGAGGAGGAAGCGAAGGATGATCAACATACCCTTCTTCGTGTAGTTCATACTCCCCTGATTCAGGAGTTGGAGCATGATTCTCTTTATCAGAGTCACGTGAGTCCATTGACATATCATCGAAGACGGAGGCCAATTCTGACGCACCGTAGGTAGTTGTGCACTCAAAGTCTTCCGTATGATTGGAAGGACCTGGCTGCGACATGTCGATATTGACTTCGGAGTCATACTCCTCGTCGTGGTTCCAATTGGAACGTGTGCAGACTTCTTGATCGAAATCAGAGAAGCGCTGCTCAAGCGTCTTCATCGTTTGGATAGTCGCTGGGACTTCCAAACGCTCAGCGAGCGTAAGTGCGTTATTAACGGAGGGGTAGATGCCCGGAGTCCTAGTAGTAGGAGGGGACTGAGAGACGGTGCAGGTGGTAATAGATGAATGCCCAATATGGGCGATAGTGGATGAAGTGGGAGATGGGAGTGCGGCGACAGATGCGATGTGGGAGTGGCCTTGAGGTTGACCACGACCCTTTCCCTTGACAAACTTGCCACGTCCTGCACCTCTAGTACCGCGCTGGTTGTTAGACCGCTGCTGGTTGGAGGGTGCAGTGGATGATGAAGGCTGCTGCTGACTACCCTGCTTGGTAAAGCGAGGGTTATCGCGCTTGTGCTTCACGGCAGAGATCTTCTGGGCAGATTGCCCACTCTTGACCTGTCCTCAGTTAGCTTCCATCTCATAGTGGTTTATAACAATCGTCCGGACATCGATCAACGAAAGTTGGTCAAGCTGGGTAGATGAGAGGATAATGGGAATGAGGTGTTCCCATTTGGACGGAAAGTTAGCCATGAGGATCATAGCTTGTAAGATAGGGTCAAGCTCCATGTTTCGCGTAGATATACCGAAGCCTAACTTGACTTCAGAAAGGCATCCAATGGCAGCAGCCATTTTGTCAAAGACTGGACCGGGGTGCTGGTTCAGATTGAACCGAACACTAATCACCTCCTTGAAGTCTTTGTAGATGCTTGGTACAGAAGGAATAGAATAAGCATCATGAAGGTTATGCCAGAGGTCGTCAGCCTCAGTATAGGAAGCGAAATTCTGCTGAATAGCAGCGGAGAGACGAAGGGTTATGTTGCCAATAGACATGGAGTTCTTATCCTGCCAGTTCTTCACTGCAGAAGGGTAAGTCTCCATCGCTTCCTCGTAAGTCTCGGTTTCTGCTTTAAACAACTCCATCTGGACATTGTAAGCATCCCGGTCATTCTTAGAAGCGTCTTCAGCAATGTCCTTGGGCTGAACAGGTTTGAAGGGTTTGATAGGGGCAGTGTGAGTGCCATCAACGAAACCCCAAAGACCTTGTGCCATCAAAAAGGCTTTCATCGCATGTGCCCAGCTGCCATAGTCCTGACTGTCAAAGACAGGGACGAAGGTGTTAAGTTGGGACGACATAGTATCTGTGAAGGCTGATGAGACATCAGCATGCTATTCACAATACTGGTATGAGTAAAAGAGAGAGCCTAGCACAGTCTCCTCCTCGTCTAGCGAGGTGGAAACTGCCTCAAGTGCCTGTGGCCATCTCACACTACTGAGACTGGATCGGTGCAATCCCTGAGGACTTATTGTGTCCCGTGGGATACAATGCTAGGTTGCCAAGGGTTGCCTCGATGGTGTTGTCAACAACAGCAACTGTAGTTAAACAGCTCGACAATCATCGTCGTTCGCAATGAATGCAATGGCACCCATGTAGCAGGGCCCATAACCTGTTGTGCAGCAACCAGCGCAGCAAACAGTGTTACGGAGTCTCACCTTGTGAAGGTTTAGAGACTAATAGAGAGGTTTGTAGAGAGGAGTGCTCAAGTGTGCATAGAGTGAACGACTTTTATTCTTAGAGGGGCTCTACTCCCCTCATTTATAGGAAAACCGGTCCCTATGGTCCCACCACGTCCGTTTGCGTAAAAGTGATGAGTAAAGGTGTCCACAATATCGCGTTTTCAGTGACGCCTGATGTGAAACACCCCAGAAGTCTTCAATATCACCACATGTGATACTGATAAGACTTGCGCCCTCCATATTGGAGTTGCACCCACTTTGTGCATAACGGAGTACCCTAATATGGTAATCATATGTACGATACTACTGTAATGTCGTAACTGCTATAGATAAGATATGTATGTACTTATTACGTTTCAACAGCTGCCACTGCCATGCTTCGCTTGTGTGTCACTGCTGCCGTATAGTCGCTGTGATGTGAAAGCTTGCCAGTGGTGTCATTAGTGGAGAGTGGCATGTTCAAACATCTTCGGACTTACAAGAAATACAAATGGCTTGGTGACTTGGATGGGCCAAGTCTGCGGGGAGGTGACCGGGGTGGTGGTCCTTGGTTGGTGTGTGTTATGGTTGGACTAGTAAGCGGGATGACGAGTCGCTCCCAAATACTTACTAAGGCTATGAGGACGATGACTGATAGGATTACTGTACGATTACTGAGCAGACGAGTATGATGACACAGTGGGTTAGTAGCATTAGTAGTAGTGGTGGTCTCGCTGACAAATGCGGACCATCAGCAAAGTCTTTATAAGGAAGCTATCGACTGGTGTAGTCGATAGCTTGGTTTTCTTGTTTCTCTACCAATCTCCATCACACTTCGGTCTCTTCAGACGTTTGGGAGCTAGTTACCAAGGCTCATCAACAAACTCTGCCTTCACGCGTTGAGACGACACTCAGCCTTTGTGCTTGAGTACTACAGATCGGCTAAGTCATCACGTTCATCGTCACGTTGCCTAAGTCAGGCTCACGTGCGCACCGCACGTTACATTAAAACCAAGCTCTTCAAACATTGAACGTCGTGGCGACTATCAACACCAAAGACAGTTGGAACTTCCAGCCCTATCGAATCAAATCAAGAGAACGGGACGCCCCCACTCGTTACCTTATAGGACGAGTTAGGTGGCGACACGTACCAGACACAAGGAGGTCCAATGAAAACAACATAGGATACTATGCGGAAGCATCTACTGCGCAAAGATATCACCCAGTAGTCTTCAACAGAGAATGCTGTTGCTGGGTCAAACTCAGGTGGAGCAACACTAACAATTACTTCGAAGCAACACAACCAGCAGCCGATGACCTAAACATCAACATACCGCTAACGGAAGCACGACCAACTGACCAACAAGGAACTATAGACGGCCAAGAAGACCAAAACCTTGAGTCAGAACCACCAAGAAGCAAGTTCCAACTACGAGCAGACACCCCAGCTGGATCAAGCCATACTAGTGAACAGCCACGAACCCCACACAGTGAGGAAGAAGAACCCGGAGAAATCGTGGTACATTCACCAGAAGTGGATGCACTCACTGCACAAACAGCTGAGTTACATATCCCCGAACCAATCAGGGGAATACCATTCAGCTACATGACTACCCAAACAGAAGTATCACCACCCCGGCTTGTCATAAATGAACAAACTGGTCATGTTCAACAAATACAGCCGGAAGACATGCAAGCTGTCAATTGAGCAATGGGACCAGATGTCCCCAACGCACCAAGCATTCCCAAAGGAACCGAAATGTTCCACGAGTTCAGGCTCAACCGAAACCGAGTACCATCACCCGACAACCAGCCATTTCAGCCCATGAGAGGACCACCAGGAGGAGGACCACCAGGAGGAGGGCCACCCAATGGCAGTTGGCCACAAGGAGGAGGAGGAGGACCGCCTCCAGCAGGGCCAGCAGGACCAGCAATAGCTAATCAACAAGGAGGGAATGACAAATTCATCGGCAATCCACCACCGACATTTACAGGGTCACGATCCCAAGCCGAAGCATTCATCCTCCAATGGGAGGTATATGTGGGAGTCAATGCCAATCACTCAGCTATGAGAAACAAGTACCAAAAAGCTATGTTGTTTCTCACATACATACAAGGAAATACGGTTAACCAGTGGGTGATGTCCGCAAGCCGATGGCTCATCAACGAGGTAGCCACAGGGACGAATCAATTCGACAACAGGTTATGGGAAAACCTGCTTCACACCTTCCAGAGACAATTCGGTGACGTTCTCAGCAAAGAATGAGCCCAAGCCCAGCTCAACGCTGGCATACACATGAAGGATGGAAAGATCGATGACTATATTTCTCAATTCGAGCAACTGGTTCGACACGCGGGATACAATATCAATGCCAAGCAAACGCTCAAGTACTTCACAAGGGGACTACTGTGGGCCCTATACGAAACAATGTACCAACATGACGACCCACGAAACTATGAGGAATGGAGAGAATCCGCCTTGAAAAGGCAACAGAAATGGATTCACATGCAAACGGTCCGAGGAAATCTAGACACCTTTAAACCCGGACGAGCTCCTGGTGGAGCACTAGCTAAGTTGCTTGCACCACTTCAGAATGACGACTGAATGGACACATCAGCAGATTGAGTCCACGGACGATTGGCAGGAGCAGAAGATGTGCTCAACAACTACAAATGGGATGACAACCCCCCTTGACCACCATTTCCCCTGCGAAGAGGATTCCTGCAGAGATGACAGGAATCCAGACGAGACAACAGCCAAATACAGTGCTATAACTGCCAGAAGATGGGTCACTTCAGTCGTGACTGCAGACAACCCCGACGACACTGCAAAATCCAAACACGAGTCACCGAGACTGCGCCCACTAAAGAAGAAAAGGTGGCGGAATGGCTACGAGGGGTGGCCAGCGAAGAAGAAGAAGTAAAAGAGTTGGTCCTACAACAATTAATGGGACAGGATTTTGGAAGCGCCTGAACCCGGCAGCCTGGGTGAGGGCAATACGTTGTAACTCTGTGTACATTATGCGCTACCAATCTATGCGAGTACCAGTTTCGATTTGCGCAAGTTACAATATGGCCGACATAAAAGCGTTGGTGGACTCAGGAGCCACTGACAACTTCATACATCCCAACTTTGTAAAGCAGATGGGACTTGGACAACGGGCATTAGATAAGCCCAAAAATATATTCAACATCGACGATACCACTAATAAAGCAGGACAGATCACACACTATCTCACGCTAAATGTGGAAACAGGGGGAACCAAGAAAGAAATGAGATTCCTCATCACAGACATAGGACGAGAAGACATATTGCTAGGGTATCCATGGATGGCCACATATGAACCAAGGTTCAGCTGGCGCCATGCAACGATAGATGAGAGGCAACTCCCTATCGTTCTACGATCAGTTAACCCAAACGATAAAAGGGCGGTGCTAGCAAAACTGCTAACAGAAGAACAAAACGATATAAGAATATCGCGCATGTTCACCACCGAGGCAAAAGAGAAGATCGTGGACGAAATCGAGGAGCAAGTGTACGGCTGACGATCAGCAGTAGAACTTGCAGTTGAGGCGAAACAATACACAAAGGAAGTAATAATACCACCCGAATACCAACGCTTCGCGAAGGTATTCAGTGAAGAAGAATTGAAATGATTCCCACCAAAAAGAAGCTGCGATCACGCAATAGACTTCAAGAAGGGAGTACCAGATGTAATAGACTGCAAAGTATACCCCATGACAAGGGTAGAAGATGCAGCACTAGACGACTTCATTGACGAACAAGTAGAAAAGGGATATATTCATCCCTCCGAATCCCCGTATGCATTGTCATTCTTCTTCATCAAAAAAAAGGATGGCAAGCTACACCCGGTACAGGATTACAGGAAGATCAACGAATGGACGATACGAAACCAATACCCACTCCCACTCATTGACAACCTAATTAGAGACCTAGGCAGAGCTCAGCTTTTTACTAAACTAGACGTACGACAAGGATACAATAACGTCAGAATCAAGGAAGGAGACGAACACAAGGCAGTGTTCAAGACTCGTCGTGGTCTTTTCGAACCCACCGTCATGTACTTTGGACTGTGCAACTTGCCAGCCACTTTTCAAAGCTTCATGAATGACATATATCGACCGACCATAGCCAAGCATGAGGCAAAGGGAACCACGATCCGGGTATACATGGACGACATTGCTATTGCCACAAAACGACAACCCAACACAATCAAAGCACACCAAGAAGCAGTCAGCGATGTACTCGCCATCGCACAAACACATGATCTCTACTTCAAACCAGAAAAATGTGTCTTTAACACGACCAGTATTGATTACCTGGGGGTAATCCTTGAAGAGGGGGTGACTCGTATGGATCCCGTCAAAATTTCCAGCATTCGGGACTGGCCCTCCCCATCATCGGTGAAGGATGTACATTCTTTTTTGGGTTTTTGCAACTTCTATCGGCAGTTCATTAGGGGATTCGCTACAATCGTGAAACCATTGAATGAACTCATGCAAAAGGATGAACCATGGACATGGGAGACAAGGCACCAAACAGCCTTCGAGACACTCAAACGATGCATTACCACTGAACCCATTCTTACACACCCAGATCAGACACAGCAATTCGACCTAGAAGTGGACACATCAGGATTCGCGGTCGGAGCAGTACTACTACAAAAAGCACAAGATGGAAAAAGACATCCAGTAGGGTACTACTCAGCAACTCTCAACACAGCGGAACGAAATTATGATATCTATAACCTCGAACTGTTGGCCGTCGTCAAAGCATTACGCCATTGGAGGCATTTGTTGGCAGGTTCACCACACAAAGTATGTGTATTCTCCGACCACCTGAACCTCAGATACTGGCAAGATCCCCAAAAGATCAGCAGAAGAATAGCGAGGGAAGTCCTAGAACTGGTGGAGTACAATTTCGAAATACATCACGTCAAGGGAACCGCCAATGGACGAGCGGATGCCCTGTCACGACGACCTGACTATGACCAAGGAGAAAAGGACAATGAGGAGGTCACGGTACTACCAAATAAGCTATTTGTACGAACAATAACCACACAAGACGACCAAAGGATACGCAAGTGGGTAGATCCCCACAAACTAATCAAAAGGGACAACCTGTGGTGGTACCAAGGACAAAGATTAGTACTGACAGGAACGACAGAGGATATTAGAGAAGTCATCTCCACTCATCATGACCCACCAATTCACGGACATCCGGAATAGCCCGTACAACCCAACTACTAGAACACCACTACTGGTGGCCCACCATGAAACAAGACGTTGCAAACTATGTACAAGGATGCGCTGAGTGTCAGCGACACAAGTTAACACACACACAACAAAAGCGGCGTTACAACCAATATTCCCAAACCGGAAGCCATGCCATTCGAGGTAGTTCACTGGACTTTATCACCAAACTACCAGTGTCGCGAGGATTCGACTCTGTACTCACAGTCACAGATCACGACTGCTCCAAGGCATCTATATTCATACCATGCAAAGAAGAGATCTCGGGGGAAGACACTGCGATACTATACGCCAAGCATGTGTCGCACGCTTTGGCTTACCAACGAAGATCATCAGCATCGAGACCCCCAGTTCGCATCAAAATTCACAAGAGAAATCTGTCGCATTCTAGGAGTCAAACAGAACATCTCGACAGCCTACCATCCACGTACAGATGGACAATCCGAACGAACCAATCAATGGCTAGAACAGTACCTCAGGTTCTGGGTCAACGAGAGACAAAATGACTGGGCCAACCACTTAGCCATGGCCAAGTTTGCCCACAACAACTGGACCAACGAGTCCATGCGCTGTAAGGCAAGCTACCTGGCTGAGCCCGAAACTGTCAATTTATTATCTCGATCATCCTCATGCCACCTCGTTGCCCAGGTCCGTATTGTTTTGCCTATCCTGCATATGCTTTTATTCTCTTTATGAGTACTCGTTTCGCCTTTCCTTTTCAGCTTAGGTACTATCTTCTGTACTTAAAACCAGCATGTTTCCAGGAAATAAGAAGCAATCGTTTTCCCCCCGAGTTAGTATTCACATTTTGTATTCCCTTCGTCCCGAGAGTCAGGCCGCCGAGGCACTTGAAGGACCAGTCCTGTCACCCACTTTAACCTCTTACCTCCCCCCCTTTTGGAGTTGGATCACGCTCTGCCACACGAATCTCACGCACGCACTTTCAAGTGCGTACACCTGGCTGCCCCAGTGAGGCAGAGTCTGTTGATTCCTCCTCCTCCCCCTGTATTCCTTGAAACCCCCTGCATTCCTTGAACTTCTTCTGACACTGGTCCTCTATTCGTCGATTTCACCCGAGGTCACTCCCACATATTCTGAAGTCCAGCGTTCACCATCCGGTCATCATCCCCTCACGCCCTCATGATCTCAATCCTCCAAGTTTCTTCCTTTCGATCTCTACCCCATTCGACCTATTTTCCTCCATTTTCACCATACTCTTCGCCGATCCATTGATCTCAGTCCCGATCTCGCCCGATAAGCCTCTACATCAACGCTCTCCACCCCCAGCCTGTCTTGTTCACTCAGCTCTTGCCTCTCTTATCGCCAACCATCGCACCAACTAACCAGAATGTATTACTCCTCGAAAGATGACTACAACCTGTACTATGCACCACACGTCGGACCAGCAGCAATGCCATCCCCTCACTCGCGATCTGCACCTTACTTCTCAGGTCACAACGACACTTTTGAGGATTTCCTGGAGCAATTCGAAGACCTCGCGTACTCTTGCAAATTGACAGATCCGGAGCGAGTTGACGCTATTACCCTCTATGTGGCCTCCTCGTTGTATGATTTCTGCATACAACTTCCTGGGTATCATTCGTACGACTGGGACCTCCTCCGTCATTCCCTTGTCAATGCCTTTGGCAGCACCATATCACGTCACAAAATCCAAATGGAGAAGCTGCGCAACTTCGTCGATTCCTCTTCCAGACACCGGATGACCTCCGAAGCAGACATATCACAGTACTATCGGACATTCTTCTACTACAGTGCTACCCTTGTCCACTCACTCTACCTCACAAACGAAAATCGCGATGCGGAATTCTGGTCTCGATTTCATCCCCACGATCGTGAAGTACTTCGCCGTCGACTCTTCGCCCAGCATCCCTTCCAGCCACTCGACATCCCATTCCCATTCGAAGATGTATACCATTGTGCACGTGTAGCCTTTGCATACGAAGAATGCTTCCCATTTCGGTCACAAGAGCTGCAGTTCAAACCTCGGAGCATTAGCCATGAAGATCCCTTCCCTTCATATCCCACATCGTACCCCCAGCTTCACTTGTCTTCGTTCTCGTCTCAGGCACTCCACTCGTCTTCATTTTCGACCTCAGAGCTCAGATTCCCCGCCTCGTGTTCGCCTTCGGTTTCAGAGATTCAACGCACGACAGCACCCCTGGAGACGAACAATAAGCCCAAATCCGAGCCCGAGACTGTGCCTTCGACCACTCCGCTGACTTCGCTCCCCCTACCCATTTCATCCTCACTTGAATCCTCGTGCATTGACGTTTTCCCTGAACGTGAGCCCACAACTGAACAAGCGTCGACTTCCTTCACCTCGATGTCATTTGCTCTCTCTCCGATCCCCTCAGACGTTGTTCTCCCGCGTGCTGATGTTGTTGCCGAGCCCGAGCCCGAGCCCAAGTCCACGCCTTCATCCATTCCATCTACCATTCCATCTTCGCCCATCCCTTTGTCCGCGAGCGATGTCACCGAAAACGTGCCCATCACTCCCCTTTCATCGATCGCGCCCGTGCCAACTTCGATGCCGTCGGACTTAGACTCCGAGTGCCTATCTTCCCTAGTGAGATCAGAGTCGGAATTTCGGAATCTTCACACCGAGCCCGAGCCCGAGCAATGTGCACCAACGACTTCTGTTCCTCAGTCATCAACCGCCTCTCCTGGATCCCCGGATACTAGTATCGTCTCTGAGTCCCTGTGCATGCTTCCTACAGATCCTGCCGTTCCGTCCGTTTCTCTGGCTCCCTCCACGACGTCTTTGTCATTGCATTTAGCTTCGGATACTTCGCCATCCACTGTTGGCTTACCCCTGCGTGCATCTTTGACCCCTGCTGAACATTCGTCTATGCCATTGCCTTCGTCCCTGGCTATTGTGGTTTCGCCTTCGCCGGAGATTTCGATGCCTTACCCCGTGCTCGTCACCATGTCCCCAGACCAACCGCCTTCGTCAACGGAATCGGTTTCTGAATCGTGCAAATTCGTCTTCCTCCCTTCAACACTCGGAGTCGCCAGCCTGAGCGCCCCAATTCAGCCCCGATCGACGCCACAGGAACAGACGCTTGAAGTCACGACATCTGAAGTTTCGTCCACGCCTTCGCCCTTTGTAGCAAATGCCCTGCCCGTGTCACCGTCTGTGCTCGAGTGCTCCGTTCCTGATCATTCCCCTGCCAGTGCATGCTCTCTTTCAACGGTCGAAGTTTCGAGTTCGAGGTTTGATCCTTCGAAGTCGTCGCTCAGCGAAATTCTTCCCATTGTCCCGGCGCCGTCCCTCAAATCTTCTGAGTTGAACGTTCCTCAGGCTATTTCCTCCCACTCCCATTCACCTCCACTGAAACGACTCACCGGACTAATGCAAGACGACCCAGTTTCCGTTCCGCTTGAAGCCACGCCAGTCAGCTCAGGTTCTCGGATTCTCGAAATCGTGCTCGTCCCATTTTCGCCAACCATCCCCTCGATTTCGCAGCCACGCCCACTCGAAGTCACACAGCAAGTTGCAAGCAGCCCAGTTCCTCAACGGTTCAAATGGCAAGAACCTGCGTCGGTCTACAAAGTCTTTGAACCTTCTTCAATGTTCGCATCTGGTATCCCGGATTCCTCTTTGTCACAGCTCTTTCCGTCCAGTCACAGCTCTCTTCATTTCATCTTCGCGTTCAGTTTCTTCACTGTCAAGGCTCTAGTTTTGACACCCATCAGCCTTTTGAAGACCTTTTTCAGCCATGCGCGGAAGATTCAGAGCAAGAACGAAGACCTCAGCAACAGTCAGAACGGCAATCTCAAGTCAGGCTATGTCCCTGCACCACGGCTTCAGCCCGTGCAGTTCACGCAGCACGCCACATGCTTTGTATTTGATCTCAGAGGTATAGTACTCATTCGAGCACCACACAAGATCACACGTGGACACAAGTCGAAGACATATGCACCCTCGTCCTCACTCGTCGCTCCACCTTCGCTACCTACGTTTTACTTGATATTTTCTCTACTTTCAGCGCTGTAACCGGCGATTTTTTTCTAGAAGAGTTTGACCGAGGACGGTCAAAATTTTGACCCCCCGGGAGGTGTAAGGCGAGCTACCTGGCTGAGCCCGAAACTGTCAATTTATTATCTCGATCATCCTCATGCCACCTCGTTGCCCGGGTCCGTATTGTTTTGCCTATCCTGCATATGCTTTTATTCTCTTTACGAGTACTCGTTTCGCCTTTCCTTTTCAGCTTAGGTACTATCTTCTGTACTTAAAACCAGCATGTTTCCAGGAAATAAGAAGCAATTGTTTTCCCCCCGAGTTAGTATTCGCGTTTTGTATTCCCTTCGTCCCGAGAGTCAGGCCGCCGAGGCACTTGAAGGACCAGTCCTGTCACCCACTTTAACCTCTTACCTCCCCCCCCTTTTGGAGTTGGATCACACTCTGCCACACGAATCTCACGCACGCACTTTCGAGCGCGTACAGCACGAGTCACCGTTCCAACTTCTGATGGGATATCACCCATGTACTAATTGGACAGATATGGCATCGCCAATCCCGCGAGTTGTGGCCAGGCTGAAACAATTAAAAGAGATAAGACAACAAGCACAAGACCAAATGCGACGTGCACAACAGTCATGGGTCAAACGCCGTGATACGCCCAAATATCAGATAGGGGACAGGGTATGGCTCGAGGGATGCCACTTACGAACCCATCAACCAACCACGAAGCTTGCGCCCAGAAGACATGGACCTTTTAAGATTGTGCAGGTGATGTCTCCTGTCAACTACTGACTCGAACTTCCCACGCAGTGGAGCATCCATGATGTCTTCCACACAGATCTCCTCACACCTTACAAAGAAACCATGACTCACGGCGCAAACTACCAGCGCCCACCACCAGAACTGATAGAGGGCATGGAAGAATATGAGGTCGAAAAGGTACTAGACTCGAGAAGACATGGAAGAGGACACAAGCTCCAATACCTAATCAAGTGGAAGGGGTACGCCAACTCGGATAATCAGTGGGTCCCATGGAACGATGTCCATGCAGAGGAAGAGATAAGGAAGTTCAAACACGATAACCTGCAGGCGGAAATACACTTAAAAGCAGCCGTGACAGAACGACCCACATCACCGCTCCTTCATACAATGGCTCATGTCCCACTCACCATTATCAACATTGACGACATCCCCAACGTCAACACCCTCATGACATATGACTCCAACAACAATGTGGACGACCCGTTCTGCTCTGCCATCGAACATGTCAGAGCCGTCGCAGAGCAAGATCGAGACGAACGAGAACAACGAGAGCGGGACCTGGCCGAGGCTCGCCGGCGATTCCCCACACCTGCAAGCGGAAGAGTGGAGGAGGATGAGGAAGGAGTACAGGTTGTTGAAGGAGGTGATGACCTCATGGCAACTGGATCAGGTGACAAGGATGATGGCGACGGAGAGACGGATGAGGATACAACGGCTGATGAGGCAAGTATCCTCCAGCCCTCCACCGCCTTCACGTCCACCACCGCTGTCGACCATTTCGACAGCGATGACTCCTCCGACGAGTCATACCACGACGCTCGGGTCGTGTATACCCGATGCGATAACCCCATCGATTACTGTCACTGCAACCCCGAGTGGGTGCCCCCGCAACTGGCCGAAGATATCGCCATCATTACCAACAAAACCACCAAACCACCAATGCCAGTTGCCGTCGTGTACAGGGCCACTGCGGACCAAGGATATGAGGCGAGAGGACTACCCCCCTACTGAGAGGCATGTGACCCGTCACCCATCGCTATGCGCCGAGAGGATGCGCCGAGGCGCCCTATCCGTACCCTATTGCCTACCCCCAGTGGGTTCGTCCTCAACAACGGGATGAACTGGGTGCCTATGGTGATCGAACACGAGGGTCGTCGCATCCCCGCGCGATATGTGCAGGTAAGGATGCTCGACAACCCAGAGGTGTTCAGGACGATGGGGCGGTACTCGCCTATCTACCGAGGAGACATACATGCTGAGCCGTGTCGAGACATGGGGCCCGCAGCTGAGTACAACCGCAAGGAATTACAGTACCTCTGCACTGACTTCCGGGGATGGCGACAGGTAGATGAAGCCCTGGCTAGGCTGGGGGATATATCTCTCGCAGCCGAAGTAAGGCGCTACCGCGCATCCCAGGAAGTCATCAAGGAGTTGGAGGCAGCGATCAAGAAGCTCGAGGATGACATTTTCGTCCATGTTGATCGCTCACGACATTCAGCGGCGTGGTTGGGGCGGGCTCATGCCATCAGGAGGATACGAGATGAACACGAGACGGACGTGGGACTGACTACAGTGCCCAATTGGGTAGTAGAGCAAGGGCGCTCACCCTTGTGAAAGGGGTGATGTTACGGTTGGACTAGTAAGCGGGATGACGAGTTGCTCCCGAATACTTACTAAGGCTATGAGGACGATGACTGATAGGATTACTGTACGATTACTGAGCAGACGAGTATGATGACACAGTGGGTTAGTAGCATTAGTAGTAGTGGTGGTGGTCTCGCTGATGAATGCGGACCATCAGCAAAGTCTTTATAAGGAAGCTATCGACTGGTGCAGTCGATAGCTTGGTTTTCTTGTTTCTCTACCAATCTCCATCACGCTTCAGTCTCTTCAGACGTTTGGGAGCTAGTTACCAAGGCTCATCGACAAACTCTGCCTTCGCACGTTGAGACGACACTCAGCCTTTGTGCTTGAGTACTACAGATCGGCTAAGTCATCACGTTCATCGTCACGTTGCCTAAGTCAGGCTCACGTGCACACCGCACGTTACAGTGTGGTTGGGCATGATATGGCTGGTGGGTCGTGTGGGTAGATCGGATGATGGGATTGGTAGGGTAGGGTATGGTAGATTGCATCATGTGGCAGCTGGGAAGTGAGAGTGTCTTGTGAGGGCATGACGGGAAGGGATAATGGTAGTGCAGTAGCTGTCATATCCTGCATGGGTTTGAAATGAGACGGAAAAAGGGAGGGGGAAAAAACCAGAAAAAACTCATCTACACGGTTTTTTGTGGACGTTACAAGGACGGGGGTGAAGGAGAAAGCAATGGCAGTAGTAGGTGCAAGTCAGTGGGGAATGCAAGAGGTGGGTAGACTCACACTTACCAGCATGGACAAAGCGATGACTGGGGTCATTGGACATGATAACAGTGAATATTGTCTTCTTCAGCCAGGACAGTCGTGTAGCAGTGTGTGGTGCGTAATTATTGAATGATTGTATAGCAGGAAGGGTGCAGGTGACAGACAATGGAGGGGGGGGGTGAGAAGAGAGAGGATATATGCGCGATGGTGGGGGATGGAAGTACGAAGCTTTCCAACGATCTGAAACGAAGCGACTAAATTTTTTGGGGAAGTCCCCATGTTGGCCTGAATTGCTACTTGTATAGCAAGGGTGAGGCTAAGAAACGTACGTCGACATGGTGTACATGTATTGGCTAAGATGTGAATTTTTGTAACTTGGTTCGATTCTTGCTCCTGTACTTTTTGCACCATGTATGTACGATATCTGGGTGTGGCCTGCCGTAAATTATTGACCACTTCAAAATGCTGCCAGTGTTGTAGAAGAATTGCCAAGTCGGGTAGGCCATGATGCTAGCATATGGGATGCCAGACTGAGTGACTCGCTCCCCTCTGAGCTGGGCTGGATTGGGTTGTACTCACCACCATTAGCTGGAACAACAGTGAAGGTCACATCACCTGCGTCGGTGCGATAGATATTCATGAACTGCTGAAGATCTTCCTCACTCAGGTAATCATTATGAAGACCTAAGGTACCGAGCGTGTCACAATCTCAAGCCACAGGTATGTCACGTAGGCCTCTGTTTCATATGGTGAGCGCAGTCCTCCACCAGTGCAGTGTGATGATAGGATCATCGTGCCTAGACCGTACTCTTCCTCCCTCACCATCTCCTGATGTCAAATTCACTGCTTCCTCTCCAGATCATTTCCATGGTGTTTGTGGAGGAGTGAATGGGGGAGCAAAGAATTTTGTTGTTGGGACAGTTTCCACATGCCCCGAGACACGCATCCGGGAGCGAATAGCTCAGAGTGTGGAGAATTGTCTTGGTCTTGTTGGACCCAGGGTCTGTCATAGTGGTGCTGTGATGCAGATGATAGTACTAGTAGCAGCGGGGACAGCAGCAGGGTGCCAGGGACAGGTTGTTACAGTAGCATGCAGGAACTTGCTGTATCGATTTATGTAGCTCGGGACATGGAATGGTACCACACACCGCAAGACACATTGAAGTGTGGAATTCAGAGTTTCTCACTATTGTGATCCAGACAAGATGTAACAGCTTAAAATCCGGATCATCTAAAACGACCCGAGTCGAAGGCAGTCTACAAAAATACATATGATAAAATCAAATATGATAAAAAGAATGAACAACTTCCCACTGGGACTTGCTATCAAGATCCATTTATCCAGGCAAATTGAAAATCAACCTGAGTCAAACGCAATCAAAAAATATATGCAAAATCAAATTTATTCAAAAAGAAATATGGACTTCCCACTGGGGATCAAGGTCGGGTAATGGCTGACGCAGGTACTGTAAGACAGAAGTGATGCCGCAGGCGCGTACAACCCTGACAGCCAACAAAGACGGCATATTCCATGTCGACCTTACATAAAGCGAGCTGCTGCTTCGGGTCAAAGCAGTCACGTCCGGGAACCACAACCACCACCAGGGCGGTTTTCCCACACCAGGGCATGTGTTAGCCCCAACACACACACTACGTTAAATTGTTTCAAACACTGGCCATGATTGCCCACATATCGTCACTACTGTGTACTGATAGCTGCATTGAATGTCAAACGACAAAACCACCTGGAGCCACAAGCACAAACCGCAAAACACCACCTTGAACACCACTCCAACTGCAACCTTGCCGCAATCACCTTGCAGAACTAGGCATGTTCATCACAGATACCAGTGTGCACTCCACATGTCAGTACTAATCTCGAGCACCCTGCCCTTGTCATGCCACTGGACTGCCAGTGGCACCGTTCACTGACTCCACCGTATCCCCCAGTTGCCGCCACCAGGTGACCAAACAAGTCCAAACAGACAAACAGTAAGCACATGAGGACACGCACTTGGGCACATGCCCTACAGGTAAACTCCGCCCCACTGGGCCCACGACACAACAGAGAGGTTTTAGTGGGTAGGTAAGTACGACGCGCCCCTGGGCCACGTACCTAGAGCCCCACACTATCCCCCACCAGGGATGTGCGTAAATTCTGCATTTCCTCTCAACCTGGCTCCTCGTGACCGGGCTACAGCACGCTAGATAGAGCTGAATCCTATTTTCTCCTGCTATCTAGCAATTATTACAGTTATTTAGCATAGCTAAGTTCTGATAATAAAGTGCTCTCCAAAAAAAAAAAAAAAAGCAGTCACGTCCGAGTCCTCGTCACAACCACCCAGTGCCAACTTGAATACAGTACTTGAACCAATATCCCAGGCTCTCAGTCTCTTGACATTGCCTCTTGATTTCGCAATCTAAACTCTTTTCAGATGTTCAATAGAATGCAACCGAGCTTGGCTCCGGCAGTGGGATCCACTTGTTCAACGCCTTCTTGGTAGCGTATTCCCGAGATTGTATGCCCTCTACGCATCAAAATTTTCAGATAATGTGACCAGAACATTTCCTAACGCCAAGATATATCGCGAAAACACGGACTTTCATTCAATATATTTTAAACAGAGTGAGGTGTACTTCATCTCTCATCGCTTTGCACAAGCTCGAGGCAGATCTGCGACCCACCGCATGCGGGTCCGGGTCAATGTCTCACAGTATCTCCAATAATTCGCTTCTGAGTGGGCCACAAAAACTAGGAACATACCCTTCACATCGACTCACACTGGGGCTCATCATCAATTCTGTACCAGACGTATAGGGCGATCCGCGGATCGGCGTGCAGAGATGAACGAGGTAAATGCATCATCGGCATGTCCCCGTCCGCGAAACACGATCTCCTCCAGCCCCGGGAGTAACTCCAGGGGGGGCTCCACCTCGTCGAGCCGGAGAGAACGGAAGAGGTCCCCGGCGAGCGCGCCCGTGAGCTGAAGGCTCTTTACGCTGGTAAACGTACGGAAGAGTCCATGCCACTGTTCCGGGTCGATCTCGTCCTTCCACGGCCCAGAGCCATCCTTATTAAATCCAAGGATGAGGGTGCTCACGCTTGCCAGCAGTGGTGCGAGCGTGTTGCATATCTGCGCAACGCAGGCGGCCTGCCAGTTGAGCGGACGGCAGCTTACTTGTACGAGGAACGGATACATGCCCGCGCGCTCGAGGTACGGGTCCACGATCACGGAGAAGGACTCTTTATCGAAGTGTATCCACGTGGAGCGAAACCTGGGCTCGCCGTTGGGGCGGACAAACTGCAGCAGGTGATGAGGGTAGAGGGTGAGTTGGTTGAAGAATTCAACGCTGAGCGTCGAGAGGACCGGCGCGCTGAGCCGAAACAAGATGCCCTCTAAATAGGCACTGCTACCCCGCAAAATGAGTAGTTTGAGACGGGGAAGAGTGACGCGTGTCACTTGCGCGCCCAGGAATCTCCACCAGACCTCGCGGTTGGGAATGGCGGTGTAAAAATGTATGGTCACCGTTTCAAGATGGGACATGGCGGAGAGTTGTGCAACAAGGTGTTCTGGATGAAACTCAGCGATGGCTGGGACATTCAAAAGCGAAAGCGTGATGAGGCCCTCTGCGTGTCTGAGCAGCTGAGATCCTATCGGCAGTGCGATGTTGGAAAATGTGAGCTGTTGCAGAAACGGTGCTTGGAATTTCTCAGGAAGCAGTAAGCCCGTTCGGCTTTCCGTCTTCGAGCGGAGGACCAGCCTTTCCAGTATCGGGAATTCACCGTCCATGGCTTTGATTAGGTTGCGCAAAATCGCGGTCTGTGAAACGATGTGAATTTGGCGTACGCGTTCACGTTGCTTAAGAGCAAAAAGGGCGCCCTCCTCGTCCGAGGCAGATATTTCACTTGGAATTCCCGGGTAGTAGATTATAAGTGGGAGGGGTGGCGAATGTGAGATCATGGCTTGGACAGGGATGCCGTTCGTGCAAACGAGATGCAGGTCTAAGCGGGCTGGTGAAGTAAGGACAAGGTAACGCCACGCTCGGCAAACATGGATGGGCTTGAACCACCAGCGTCCGAAACCCCAACCTAGATCAGACCGATCGGTTGTATTGTAAAGTCGGTACCATTCAAAGACTTGGAGCAGCACGTCATCGTTGAGTGCATTGATAGTCGTGCCTGGCGTCCTCCATTCCTTTTCAAGTGCTGTCACACACCAAGACCGGGTCAGTTACGTTGACAAGGAGAGATGAAATCAAGGATGGAATACCGACCTCCGAGTCTGCTATTCCATGTTGAATGAAACATCCCGAAGTGCCGTAGAAAGGAAAGTTGAAGGTTTTCTCTATCCGTATGATTTCCGGGCTCTCCAGCGAACACGAGGCGATCCCTTGGGTGATCCGGTGATCGATAATCGATAATCGTCAACCCCAGCCTTAGTCGCCTTGCTGCAGCTATCTGCACTTCAGTAACAAAAGTACCGCACCGATTACCGCACTGCAGTCGAGAAGGTAAGTTATTTCTACGAGATATGCCCAATTGGCTCTTGACCGCTCTTGTATTCGATCAGAGTCATTGCTCAACAAACCAGCGGGAACGACAAATATCGAGGTCCGAGGAGGTCCCAAAGACTCAGAGGTTGGATTGCCTGGCACAAGAGGCGGTTCGGATGGCGAAAGCTCAGAATAGGAATTCTACAAATGGTCTCAAAGACGGTGCGTATCCACATTAACCAGTCGCTCGCTCTTCGTTGGACTTCCATCTCCTACCCAGAAGCCAAGTCAGCAAATGAGGCGGTGCAATGGAATGTGAATGTGGGCCAAATGGAGAGTTCGTAATCTGCTACCTCCATCGCTTCCTTGTGGAGACTGGAGCTTCACTGCAGAGAACCAGATCACTGGCAAACTGGATGTCTACAAATGGTTCTTTCAACCGTTCTCAGAGTATCCCCCGGAGTCCGGACCCCTCTATAAATTACGACATCGCGTACACTGCCTACCTCGAAGGAACAGCTACGTGGTTCTTTGAGAACAGCATGTTCAAGGACTGGATGTCATTCGGTTCCCTTCTCTGGGTTCATGGAAAACGTTCGTCCTCCGAGCCTTCCCTTTCGCTGCGCAATTTCTCACGGTTTCCCGACTTGCACAGCGGGCTCCGGGAAGAGTATCATCTGGTTCGTCATTTCGTGTCTATTGTATCGTCGATTTCGAGAACTCATGCTAATTAAAAGTTCCGCAATCATAAAACAAATCGCGGCACTGTATGAGTCCGGAAGTGTCGCGTACTTCTTTTTTGACTTCCGAGACAGAGAGAAACAAAATGTCCGCAACTTCATTATTTCACTCCTCAGCCAGCTCTCTGCCTTTTCAGGCGCTTGTCGTGACGTAATCTCTCGTCTTTATTCAGCCCACGGGAATGGCACGCGACAGCCCACCACTCCCGCTCTACGGGATTGTCTAATGCAGATACTCTCCGTCCTAGCCGAACACCCAACTTATATCGTCGTGGACGCACGAGAGGAGGTTCTGGTCGTTGTGAAGGACCTCGTTGGCTTGCACCTTCCGCATTTGCGTGTATGCGTTACTAGCCGCCCTGAAGTTGACATCAAATATGTTCTCAACCATCTGACCATCCACGCCGTTTCACTTCATGACCAAAGCGAACAAAAGAAGGGTATCGCCGATTACGTTAGCACCGTCGTGAACTCTGACGTGAAGATGCGTGAATGGCCAGACGAGGACAAGGAACTGGTAATCAAGGACCTCTCTGAAAGAGCGGACGGAATGTAACGGTGTCGCTTCATACTCGGCAATTAAATTTCTTATCATGTTTTATCAAGGTTCCGATGGGTTGTCTGCCAGCTAGAGACTCTGCGGCGGTTGCCGCAACGAAATTTGCGAGTGATTCTTTCGAGGCTACCCGAATCCTTGGATGAGACATACGAACGTATGTTGAAAGCAATCAAAAAGTACCACGCAGAATACGCTCGCCGTCTCCTTCACTGCCTCGTGGTCGCCGTTCGGCCACTTCGTGTCGAGGAGCTCGCTGAGATCCTTGCGTTTGATTTTGACGATACCGGGGGAGGTATTCCAAAGTTCCGTGCGGACTGGAGGTGGAAAGACTCAGAAGAAGCTGTGCTGTCTACCTGCTCGAGTCTGATCGCCATCAACAATTACGACCACTCCTCTTCGATGCGGGTGGTGCAGTTTTCCCACTTCTCCGTCAAGGAGTTCTTAATGTCGAATCGCCTCGCATCCTCAACCCCGGACGTGTCTCGATATCATATCCTCCCCGAACCAGCGCACACGATCCTCGCTCAGGCCTGTGTCGAAAGTCTTCTCTTTGTGGACGATCGCATCGACAATGCAAGCACCAAGGACATTTCTTTGGCTGAATATGCGGCTGACCACTGGGTCACGCATGTCCAATTCGAAGAAGTCGCACGGCACGTGAAAGACGGGATGGCGTCTCTCTTTAAACCCGATAAACCTCATTTTGCGCCGTGGTTTGCGAAATGGGTTGCAATATACCTCAAGGACGAACCCTATCAGACCTATCGGGAGTTTTCCTCGAGGATGCCTACCCCTTTGTATCATTCCTCGCTTTATGGATCTGACGGCTTCGTTGATGGGCCTGCCACCGAAAACCCACAGCCTTTATACGCTATGGGTGACTGGTACGACTTTTCGCTGCTTGTCGCACTTCGCAGGAGACACTTCACGATTGTAAAGATTCTACTTTTGTGCGTCGTAAGTGTTGGTATTCGGGGAATGCAGGGACGGACGCTACTGCATGACATAATCGGATCCTCAGACGCCGACATAGTGCAGTTTCTCCTGGAACAAGGCGCGGATGTGAACGCCCAGCAGGATGATCTCACGACCCCTTTACATTTAGCAGTACGTGACTCCCAAGAACCCAGTGTCGCTATTGTCAAGCTATTATTGGAGCGCGGCGCGGATGCTCACGCACGAGACAAGTACTATACAACCCCGTGGCTGCTGGCACGCAATCGTGGAAGGTTTGACATCGCGAAAGTGCTGCTCTACCATGATGCGAAAGCTCCCAGACTGACTAAGATCTGGTATCATTGAAACTAGGGCATAGGTGAGTGCTCATCCCTCCCATGAGCAAGGTCTTGGTGTCACAATTAGTTTTTACGATCGCGCAGCATCGACTCAGATACGACTGAGTCGCGCAATGGAATGACATTTCCTCCCCGTTACATCAGGAATGACACCATTAACGGTATAGGACCTTTTTGAACATAGCCCTGGATATCGATGAGGCGATCGACGAGTCCAAGGCCCCTTTGGCTTGTGTTGGGGGCCCAAAGATGGGCAGAATTGGGATAATTGTTGCTTAGATATCTAATCTGTTTTATTGTATATCTTGTTGTGTTTTAGACATCCCAGAACGTGTATAATGCTCGCATTGCAAGTGTGAACGTGTGAACAATGTAATCGATATTGCTCTGATTCTGAGACATGTCAAACCCGAGTGACCGTAGATGGCGGTGCAGGTGATGGTTACTACAGCAAACTAGAGGGGCAAGGGAAAGGAAGTCTTCAATGGCACCTTCTGCCGCACAAGTACGTTTGCCATCATCAGTACGACGCCGCGGCATGACGGCGTTACTTAGTACAGACTTCAATAAGTTAGATGACTCTCGTTTCCTAAGTTCCTACTTCCTAGCATGCAATTCCCAATGACAGTCTGCTCTCCTCGCTCCACCTACGTCCCTAGTAACACCTCGCTCGTTCGAACACCTCAGGCTTATACCTCCGATCCCTTCCTGCTCTCCGCAAGGCCCCTCCGCTGCGGTGCTGGCTCTACCCAGCCTCGGGCCTTCCGTGACCGGTTGACTTCGACCTCTTACAGCTCCATGCCCACCCCTCGGACACCCTCTATGCCCATTTCTCTCCTGCCCGCCTCGAGATGTCATCGTACAACGTCACGTTCGTCCTACGGCGCGTCAGCCCTCCCGCAGAACGATCGCTAAGGTCGAGCGGGCAAGACACGAGTCTCGAAGTAGGGGCCAAGCGCCTCTGAAGGAGGCTCGAGCTCTACGGTCCAGTACCTCGCGGTGAAGCGATTACGATCAAGTGGTGACCTGAATTAATTGCATACTTATGCTATACTTTTTTCTACGACGTGGTATTCGAGTCGCACAGCGTCAAATATTAATGAGGGGAGATACGAGCTTCAATTAGACATTGCGGGTCCCCATTGCAGGGGTAAGATCTCCTTTGAAACGCTTCTTCGCGGCCTTTCGATCGCCTGCGGTCTGCTCGCTGGGGCTCCCAGGGTTCAGTTAGTGACACCTGTCTGACCCTTCGAGACCTACGATCAACTAAGTCGAACATCAGGCCTCAGGCCTCAGGATCCGTCCTGCACGCATCCTCTACAGTGGTCCTCATCGCCTCCTCGAGAACCTCATCATCAAGCATCCCAGACTCCAGCGAGCCATCCGCAAACAGGCCCGTAACCGCAACGCCCGTCCGATTCCGCAAGCGCACCCGACCTCCACGCGTCCCCACAGACGACACGTTCGCGTCCGAGGCGGGAAGGTCCTGCTCCTCCTTTCCCGTACCAAACCCGAGCCCTTCCCACTCCCGCTCAAAATGCACCTCCTCCCCGCGTCGCCGCATTTCCTCCTCCGCACGCGTCCAGCTCCATAGTTGCCTGAGGGGCAGCGCGGGGAAACATGATAGCGAGAGGCGCAGCGCCTCGCCGCTTGGCCCTGAGCGGCCGTTTAGCTTTTGAAGCGCTGCGCGCGCGTCGTCGATCGACCGGAAATATAAGAATGCGCCGCGGAGAGTCGTGCGCTCTTCCCGCGGAAGGGGGTACTATTCATATATATGTCAGTAAACAAGTAGGGGAAGTGGATGGAGAGAGTGACGTACGGACGGCGCCGCCGGCGACGTTGGGGATGTCGTACGCCCACTGAAGGAGTCCAGGACGGGTACGGGATGGGGGCCAACCGGAGATGTGCACGACGCGGTATGCTGGTCCGATGTAGAACTGCCACGGCGCAAAGTCGACGTCGAGGAGGCGGTCCGCGTAGCGGAAGCCATGCGGTGCTCCCTGGCGTGCAGCACGAAGCGCTTCTTCCGTACTCGAAAACTCGATGTGCGCGAACCCACTCGTAGCTGAGCACTTATGTCAGTAACCTAACTCAGATGAAAGAGGGAGTGCTACGAACATGGGCGCACTTCGACGACGCAGCCGAGTCGGCTCCAGAAGTTTGTGAGAGCTTCGCTAGACACACTTGACGGCAGTCGGCCAACCCAGAGCACGCGAGATGGCTCGTACGAGCCTCTCCACCTGGGCACCGTCTGCTTGAGCTCCTCGATGATGGCGTCCGAGTCTGCGGGGTCAAGCGATTTCCCGAGCTCTAAGGCGATATCTGACGACCCAGGTGTCAGGGTGTATGGTTTGTTCACAGTGCGCTCGATGCGTAGGCTTTCGCCTCGGACAGTGGTGGGTATGCGTCTATGAGAACGCAATATCTGCTCAACACGATCGTCGCTTGAATAAATGAAATAGGCATATTTCGACCCAGGCCCTGCGTGTCCAGTCCGCTCAGTAACTGCGCCAGGGAGGTGATACAGGCGTTGTACATACGCATAACGAATCTCTCGTATTTCCCAAATCGCGACAGTGCCTCACATAACTCGTCTTGAGTTGTACCGGAAGGATATTGCGAGACGAAGATGGTTTCGCGACCATCGCCCCAATCTGTCCTTTCGCGGGAAGGGTCGGCCTGCAATGGAGTATTCGCATTCGCCTGGTTGTTGTTGACGGCTTTAACTCCCTCAGGAGAACATTTTCGGAACACGATGACCTCTTGACCTCGCACGAAGATTGGCTGCTCCGCGTATGCATGCAGGGTGCGCTTTACCCCTTGCCCGTCCATGAATATGATGTCCGCGCGCTTTCCGCCTAGACCCATGATGAGGCGCTGGATGTCGCCAAAACGCTGAAATACGGGGCGGATGTCGGTCTTGAGGGTGTTCGGCAGGAGATTCGTGAGTGTGATAGTCACAGGGGTGTCTACCTCGCCCGTCTCCTCTTGTATCTGGGATGACTGAGGGTCAGAGATGGGTGGTGGTTCGGGGACGATGGTATGTGGGAAGGTTGGCGGTATAAGAATGGGGCGGAGGGAGCGAGGGCGTGTTCGGACACCATTGGGTGAGCGACCAGGGTGTGTTGTCGTCGTCTTGTCACCAAAGGTCGCCTTTTCTTCTTGTGGTATGGAATCCGTTTCAGAGGATCGCGTCTCAGAGGACGACGAAAGCCGAGGACCATCCGGTCGTGGTTCATCCTCAAACGACGTTGAGAAGGACCGGAGGGTAGTCAAACAGCGAAGGTCTGGAAATGGCTGACGGAGAGGGTGGGAAAGACGGAAGCGATGCCATGTAGATGCGCGCCGTAGCATTGACCGTTCGCGTTCACGTTGAGCTGACGAGTGTCCCTCCCTGGAACCACGCCGAGAGCCGACACGTGACAATCAACTCGTTTATAATTTAGAGTTACGCCCTCTTTCAACCGATCCCCCTCCTCACGCCCCTCTTGGCACTTGTAATATCCATTGATTTCGCGATAAAAACTCTCGTCGAACATTCCATTCGATGGAACGCAGCCGAGCTTAAAACGTCACTTTTCTGGCACATTCTGGAATGTGCTGTTATGACTCTTTTTCAGTGGCGCTCTCCATGCTTCAACGTCTTCAGTTAACGTCACTAGAACATCTGGCACCTACCTCTATGGCCAAGACACCGGCTTCTGTATTTGAGATATCTTCTCAGGGTTGAGGTGTGCGATTTGAAGGGAGGGGCTGGACAAAGATATCTTGAACTGGAAATTGTGCTGAATTCTTGTATTTGTCACACGAACCTTGATCTTCGTCGCTTAGTGTTGTTTTTGTTGTCAAAAAGTTGTTTGTTTTGTGTGACAGGTTGTTCAATGTTGGTTGACAGGTTGTTCGGCAAACTCCACAGGCAGCTATAACGTAATCATGATTATATTTTTTCGTCCAAGTCAATCTAACGGACCCTTGTGTGCAAATTGGGGAGTGCTCATTCCCCCAGCCATGCCATCCCCCCGGCTTTGCTGCCCTCTGGCCCCCTGTGGGCATGCCCACCACACGCCCACTGTAGCATTATCACCTAACGCTGGCCTGACTTAGGCGACTTGTGAAGGTGTGACAAGAGGAAACCATGTAACAACTTGTCGATACACCAAATCGAAGATATTGGGTATTTGAAAATAATCACAAGGGACAAGGTCCACAAGGATGAAGAGCAAAGAGCGATCACTTAGTACCCGAGGTACTAGTATACACAAGAAAAGGTGATGATTCGAGAAGACCAAGCTGACGAGCCTTGGTCTTGATACTACAGCTTATATACAGTTACTCGCTGGCTTTAAAGCGCAGCTGAAGTCCAAACCCTAGTACAACTATACTAGTAATGAGTAAGTGTCCATTCTAATAATACCTGAAACACCGGTAATCCCAAGCACCGGCGACATGTATGTGTCCATGACTAATATATGCTTACTATCATAGTCATAACCAAATAGTAAGCAGTCCGAAACTCCGGAACCCTCGTCATCCTTTGAAGTCAGCAACAAAACGATGTCAACGTGACATTACCCCCTTTTCAGGTTGAACGACCTCATTCGAAAACCCAAGGGATAATCGTCGTGTTACGACATATCTCCACCTCCTTGTCCATAACCCGTTGAAGTGCGTTGGCCTCTTCAAGCCGTCGGACACACTTGCGCTTCTCATTCCCCACTGCGTACTGCTCATTTTCAAGAGCTGTAATCGCCGCGTGGAGATCGTCATAGCGCTGCGATACATGACGATAATGCGAGATCTCGGCTCCCAGCGTTCGATCCGGGATTTCGGCAATGGCCAGATCGATCCATTGACGACCTCCGAAATTGTTACGCAGATAGTGCAACTGATCGTGCATGTAATCGCATGCTTCAGCGTCGAAATCGGGGGCGGCATTGTTACGTGCAGACTGCATGTGAGCCTGACTTAGGCTTATGCAAAGGTGAACGCGGTGACTCAGCAGGTCTCCAACTCTAGCGCGAAGGCAGAGTATCGTCTCAATGCTCAAAGGCAGAGTACAACTTGACGGCTTGTTCCAGTCACGACCCCGAAGGATGAGAGAAGACACGTTGTTTGAATAACAAGATGAGAATGATACAAGAAATCCAAGCTATCGACCACAACAGTCGATAGCTTCCTTATAACGCTTTCGCGTGATCCGCCTTCGTCAGCGAGACCACCACTACTACTAGTCTGCTAGGTAATCGTCCACAGGTGTACAGTCATCGTATCGTAGGTTATCAGTCAGCTCTCAGTCATCGTACCGTAGGTCATCAGTCAGCTCTCAGTTATCGTACAGCAACCAGTCAGCAAACCCTCACTCATCATGTAGTAATCGTCCCCTTTGATCACACCCCCTCGGTTATTGGTTAGGTCAGATACTCGCTATGATCCGGGACGTTACATCACCCCCTTCACAAGGGTGAGCGCCCTCGCTCTACTGTAACATCCCGGGTCATAGTAAGTATCTGACCTAAGCCAATAACTCAGGGGGCATGGCGTAACGGACTATTACTGTACGATGACTGATGATATGACGAGGCGATGACTGATTACTGTACGATGACTGATGGGTTTGTGATAGGATTACTGATCATACGTGGACGATTACACAGCCGAGGATGAGTAGTAGTAGTGGTGTCTTACTTACGAAGGCAGGCTACGATACGGTACTATATAAGGAAGCTATCGACTGTTGTAGTCGATAGCTTGGATTTCTTGTAACTCTCTCAACTTGTTATCCAAAGCTGGGTTTCTCTCTCTCCCTCTCTCGTCCTTTGGGGCCGCGCGTCAGATAGTCAAGGTATCAACTCCGCCTTCGCGCGTTGAGACGTAACTCAGCCTTCGTGCTAGAGTAAGATTACCGCTGAGTCACCGCGTTCACTCTACGTTGCCTAAGTCAGGCTCACGTGCAACTCGCACGTAACATTAAATCCAAGCTCTCCCAAAATCGAATGCCGTGGCAACTCTCAACACTAAAGACGGCTGGGACTTCGTGCCCTATCGCATTAACTCAAGAGAATGAGACGCACCTATCCGATACCTTATAGGACGGGTAAGGTGGCGACATGTACCAGACACCAGAAGATCCGAGGAAAACAACACAGGATATTACGCAGAAGCAGCTACAGCACAACGATTTCACCCCGTAGTGTTCAATAGAGAACGCTGTTGCTGGGTCGAACTCAGGTGGAGCAACACCAACAACTACTTCGAAGCAACACGACCAGCCGCCGACGATCTACATATCAACATACCATTGATCGACGCACGACCAATTAGCCAACAAGGAGTCATAGACAGTCAAGGAGAGCAAAACCTCGATACAGAACCGCCTAGGGCCGAATATCAACTACGAACAACTACTCCAGCCCCGTCAAGTCATACTAGCGAACGATCGCCAACCCCACGAAGTGAAGCTGGAGTTGAACCCGAAGAAATCGCAGTGCAGTCACCAGAGATAGACGCACTAGCCGCGCAAACAGCTGAGTTGCATATTCCCGAACCAATTAGAGGAATACCATTCAGCTACATGACTACTCAAACAGAAGTATCGCCACCCCGACTCGTCATCAACGAGCAAACGGGTCACATCCAACAAATACAACCAGAAGACATGGAAGCCGTCAACCGAGCCATGGGACCGGATGTCCCTGACGCACCAAGCATCCCTGAAGGAACTAACATGTTCTACGAATTCAGGCTCAACCGCAACCGAGTACCATCACCGGATAATAGGCCATTTCCACCGTTACGACCGCAAGGCGGAGGAGCACCAGGAGGAGGAGCACCAGGAGGAGGACCGCCAGGAAGAGGACCACCAGGAGGAGGACCACCAGGAGGAGGACCGCCTCTGGCAGGACCTGCGGTAGCCCACAATGCACACCAAGGGGGCAACGATAAATTTATCGGCAACCCACCACCCACATTTACAGGACAAAGATCACAAGCCGAGGCCTTTATCCTCCAATGGGAAGTCTACGCAGGAGTCAACGCAAACCACTCAGCTATGCTGAACAAATACCAAAAAGCTATGTTATTCCTAACATACATTCAGGGAAACGCGGTTAACCAATGGGTCATGTCCGCAAGTCGATGGCTAGTAAACGAAGTGGCCACGGGAACCAATCAATTCGACAACAGGCTATGGGAAAACCTGCTCAACACCTTTCAAAGGCAGTTCGGCAACGTTCTTAGCAAGGAACGAGCGCAGGCACAACTAGATGCCGGAATACACATGAAGGATGGAAAAATCGATGACTACATCGCCCTATACGAACAACTCGTTCGACACGCAGGGTACAACATCAACGCCAAGCAAACGCTCAAGTACTTCACAAGAGGACTACCAAGAGCGTTGTATGAAACCATGTACCAACATGACGACCCCCGAAACTATGAAGAATGGAGGGAATCCGCCCTGAAGAGGCAGCAAAAATGGATTCACATGCAGACGGTCAGGGGAAACCTTGACGCCTTCAAACCAGGACGTACGACAGGAGGAGCACTAGCTAAGTTGCTCGCACCACTCCAGAATGATGACCGAATGGACACATCCGCAGACCGTGTACGAGGGCAACTAGCAGGAGCCGAGGAAATCATAGCAAACCACCCCAGGAACACTAAACCACCGTTCCCACCACGAGGGGGATTCATCCAACGACAATTCAAATGGGACCACAGCCAAACGCAGTGTTACAACTGCCAGAAGATGGGTCATATCAGTCACGACTGCAGGCAGCCCAGGAGACGCCGCGACACACAAGTACGCACTACAGAAACCGCGCCGACTAAAGAAGAAAAGGCAGCGGAATGGTTATGAGGAGTAGCGGGAGATGACGAGGAAGTCAAAGACCTGGTCCTACAACAATTAATGGGACAGGATTTTGGAAACGCCTGAACCCTGCGGCCTGGGTAAGGGCAATACGTTGTAACTCTGTGTACATTATGCGCTACCGTTCTATGAGAGTACCAGTGTCTATTCGTGCAAGTTACAACATGGCCGACATCAAAGCATTAGTGGACTCGGGAGCCACTGATAACTTCATCCATCCACAATTCGTCAAAAGGATGGGATTAGGACAACGGGCACTAGATAAGCCCAAAAACATCTATAATATCGACGATACCACTAATAAAGCGGGACAGATCACACACTATCTTACGCTTAATGTGGAAACAGGAGGAACTCAAAGAGAAATGCGCTTCCTTATCACCGACATAGGGAAAGAAGACATACTGTTGGGATATCCATGGCTCGCAACCTACGAGCCAAGGTTCAGCTGGCGCCACGCCACTATTGACGAAAAACAGCTCCCTATAGTACTACGAACGATCAACCCAAATGACAAAAAAGCAGTACTAACAAGGTTGCTCAACGAAGAAGCGGACGATGAGAAAGTATCACGAATGTTCACGACAGAAACGAAGGAACAAATAGTGACAAAACTAGACGAACAAGTACATGGACGACGATCAGCAGTTGAACTGGCGATCGAAGCTAAACAATACACCGAGGAGGTCCACATACCGAAAGAATACCAAAAATTCGCAACGGTATTCAACAAAGACGAAGCAAAAAGGTTCCCACCAAAACGAAGCTGCGATCACGCAATTGAATTCAAGAAAGGAGCCCCCGATGTAATCGACTGCAAGGTATACCCGATGACAAGGGTAGAAGACGCAGCACTGGACGATTTCATCGACGAACAAGTAGAGAAGGGATATATTCGTCCCTCAAAATCCCCGTACGCGTCATCCTTCTTCTTCATTAAAAAGAAGGATGGAAAACTACGACCCGTACAGGACTACTGAAAAATCAATGAATGGACGATACGAAATCAGTACCCGCTCCCCCTTATTGACGACCTAATCAGGGATCTCGGAGGAGCGCAAATATTCAGCAAGCTAGATGTCCGACAAGGATACAACAACATTCGAATCAAGGAAGGGGACGAACACAAGGCTGCGTTCAAGACACGTCGCGGACTCTTTGAACCAACGGTGATGTATTTTGGCCTGTGCAACTCGCCGGCCACATTTCAAAGCTTCATGAATAACATCTACCAGCCTACGATAGCAAAACACGACGCATTTGGGACGAAAATCAGGGTCTATATGGACGACATCGCCATAGCGACCAAACGACAACCACAATCACTCAAAAGACACCAAGAAGCGGTCTGCGACGTACTCGCAGTAGCACAGCAACATGACCTCTTCTTCAAACCCGAGAAATGCGTCTTCAACGCTCCCAGCATTGATTACCTGGGGGTAATCCTTGAAGAGGGGGTAACACGTATGGACCCCGTAAAAATTTCGGGCGTTCGCGACTGGCAATCGCCAACATCAGTAAAAGACGTACGATCATTTCTCGGTTTCTGCAACTTTTATCGGCAGTTCATCAGAGGCTTCGCCACCATTGCCAAACCACTAAATGAACTAACACGTAAAGACGAACCATGGCAGTGGAACACAAAACATCAAGAGGTGTTCGAAACGCTTAAACAGCGGGTAACAACAGAACCCATTCTCGCACATGCCGACCAGACACAGCAATTCAACCTAGAAGTAGATGCGTCAGGATTCGCAGTTGGAGCAGTCCTTCTCCAGAAAAAGGCAGACGGAAAACGACATCCTGTGGGGTACTATTCGGCGACGCTTAACGCAGCAGAACGAAACTACGACATCTATAATCTCGAGCTGCTGGCCATCGTAAAAGCGTTAAGGAACTGGAGACACCTACTAGCTGGATCTCCACACAAAGTACGCATATTCTCAGATCATCTCAACCTTCGATACTGGTGAGACCCGCAGAAGATCAGTCGCCGAATCGCAAGAGAAGTACTGGAACTAGCGGAATACAACTTCGAGATACACCATGTCAAAGGAACAGCCAACGGAAGGGCCGATGCCTTATCTCGAAGACCCGACTATGATCAAGGAGAAAAAGACAACGAGAATGTCGTCGTACTACCAAACAAAGTATTTGTACGAACGGCAAACACACAACAAGACGAACAGAGGATACGCAAATGGGTCGATCCTCACAAACTGACAAAAGCGGAAGGACTCTGGTGGTACCAAGGACAAAGGCTCGTTGTAACAGGGACAGTGGAGGAAATTAGAGAAGTAATTTCAACACATCATGATCCCCGTTCACGGCCATCCAGGAATAAACTGAACAACACAACTAGTAGAGCGCCACTACTGGTGGCCCGCGATGAAGCGAGACATTGCCGAGTACGTCAAAGGATGTGCCGAATGTCAGCGGTGCAAGGTCAACACACAAAGGACGAAAGCACCGTTACAACCCATATTCCCGAAACTGGAAGCAATGCCATTCGAGGTGGTAGCGCTAGACTTCATCACCAAACTCCCAGTATCAAGGGGATACGATTCGATACTAACAGTCACTGATCACGACTGTTCAAAGGTGTCCATATTCATACCGTGCAAAGAAGAAATCTCAGGCGAGGAAACCACAACAATCTATGCAAAGAGCACGTTGTATCGCGGTTTGGACTACCATCAAAAATCATTAGCGACAGAGACCCCCGGTTCGCATCAAAATTCACAAGAGAGCTATGCCGAATCCTGGGGATACAGCAAAACATATCAACGGCCTATCACCCACGAACAGATGGACAATCAGAACGAACCAACCAATGGTTGGAACAGTATCTCAGATTATGGACTAACGAGCGACAAAACAATTGGGCTGACTATCTAGCACTCGCGGAGTTCGCACACAACAATTGGACTAACAAGTCCACACGAGAAATGCCATTCAGATTACTGATGGGTTACCACCCGCTTACTAACTGGACAGATAAGAAGTCACCAATACCGCGAGTTGAAAAGCGACTAGAACAATTGAAGGAGATAAGGAGTCAGGCACAGGATCACATGCGACGCGCGCAACAGTCATGGATCAAGCATCGTGACACCCCCAAATATCAAATAGGGGACAAGGTCTGGCTCGAGGGACGTCACCTACGAACCAACCAACCAACCACAAAGCTTGCGCCCAGACGACATGGACCATTCCAGATTGTTCAGGTGATGTCTCCCGTCAACTATCGACTCGAACTTCCCACGCAGTGGAGCATCCATGATGTCTTCCACACAGATCTCCTTACCCCTTACAAAGAAACAATGACTCACGGCGCAAACTATCAGCGCCCACCACCAGAACTAGTAGGAGACGTGGAAGAATACGAGGTCGAAAGAGTACTAGACTCAAGAAGACATGGAAGGGGGCGTAAGCTCCAATATCTCATCAAATGGAAGGGCTATCCCGACTCGGACAACCAGTGGGTCCCGTGGAATGATGGCCACGCGGAGGAAGAGATAAGGAAGTTCAAACAGTTCAATCCAGAAGCCGAGACTCACATAAAAGCAGCAACGATTGAACGAACAAGGACATTGACCCCCATTCCAATGGCACATGTCCCACTCACTCTCATCTCCCTTGACTTCCCTCCCGTCGATGAGCTCGTCACCTACGACGCCAACAACAATGTGGACGACCCATTCTGCTCCGCCATCGAGCAAGTCCGAGCGGTCACCGAGCACGACAGAGACGAACGAGAACAACAAGAACGAGACCTGGCCGAGGCTCGCCGGCGATTCCCCACACCTGCAAGCGGAAGAGTGGAGGAAGATGAGGAGGGACTACGGGCTGTTGAAGGAGGTGATGACCTCATGGCGGTTGGACCAAGTGACGAAGATGACGCCGAAGGAGAGACGGATGAGGATACAGCGGCTGATGAGGCAAGTATCCTCCAGCCCTCCACCGCTTCCACATCCACCACCGCTGTCGATCGATACGACAGTGACGAGTCTTCTGACGGCTTCTACCACGATGCCCACGTCATCTGCACAAGATGTGACAACCCCCAAAGCTACTGTCACTGCGCCCCTATGCGCGTTCCCCCTTGAATCACCAACGAAGAAGAAGACGACATTGCCGACGAAACCATGGATGATGAAGGACGAGCACCGCCAGTTGCTGTCATCTATGGACCGACTGCGGAGGAAGGATACGCCATGCGAGGACTCCCATCCTATGCAGAGGCACGCGACTCCTCACCCATCAACACGCGCCGAGCGGATGCACCGAGGCGCCCTATCCGTACCTTATCGCCTACCCCCAATGGATTCGTCCTCAACAACGGGATGAATTGGGTACCCATGGTAATTGAGCACGAGGGCCGATGCATCCCCGCTAGGTATGTACGGGTGAGGATGCTCGATAACCCGGAGGCCTTTGGAACCATGGGGAGGGGTTCACCCATATACCGCGGAGACATACACGCCGAACCATGTCGAGACATGGGGCCTGCAGCTGAGTACACCTGCGAGGAATTACTGTACCTCCGCGCTGACTTCCGGGGACGGCGCCAGGTAGACGAAGCCCTCGCTAGGTTGGGGGACATTTCCCTCGCCGCCGAAGTGAGGCGCTACCGCGCGTCCCAGGAGGTCATCAAAGAGCTGGAGATGGCGATCAAGAAGCTCGAAGACGACATCTTCATGCACGTTGATCGCTCGCGCCACTCGGCGAAGCGACTGGGTAGGGCTCACGCGCTGCAGAGAATACGAGACGAGCATGAGACGGATGTGGGGCTGACCACAGTGCCCAATTGGGTAGTGGAGCGAGGGCGCTCACCCTTGTGAAGGGGGTGATGTAACGTCCTGGGTCATAGTAAGTATCTGACCTAAGCCAATAACTCAGGGGGCATGGCGTAACGGACTATTACTGTACGATGACTGATGATATGACGAGGCGATGACTGATTACTGTACGATGACTGATGGGTTTGTGATAGGATTACTGATCATACGTGGACGATTACACAGCCGAGGATGAGTAGTAGTAGTGGTGTCTTACTTACGAAGGCAGGCTACGATATGGTACTATATAAGGAAGCTATCGACTGTTGTAGTCGATAGCTTGGATTTCTTGTAACTCTCTCAACTTGTTATCCAAAGCCAGGTTTCTCTCTCTCCCTCTCTCGTCCTTTGGGGCCGCGCGTCAGATAGTCAAGGTATCAACTCCGCCTTCGCGCGTTGAGACGTAACTCAGCCTTCGTGCTAGAGTAAGATTACCACTGAGTCACCGTGTTCACTCTACGTTGCCTAAGTCAGGCTCACGTGCAACTCGCACGTAACATCTACTACCCAATTGGGCACCGTGGTTAGACCCACATCCGTCTCGTGTTCATCTCGTATCCTCAAAAGGGCGTGAGCCCTGCCCAGCCGCCTTGCCGAGTGACGCGCGTGGTCAATGTGGACGAAGATGTCGTCCTCAAGCCTTTTGATCGCTACCTCTAGCTCCTTGATGACCTCCTGGGACGCGTGGTAGCGCCTTACTTTGTGTTACGCTCAGACCCTGCTCAAGCCGCCAAAACACAGAAGCAGCACAAGTGCTTGCACGAACACTGGAAGAATTGCCAAGATTACCCAGAAGCGCATACCTGGGAGTCACGTGCAAAGGAAGATATCGAAGAAGAAGAGGCCGTACGAGCACTCGTAGCGGCAGAAGACGACAGCTACCTCGCTTATGACGAGGCGTGCAAGGTCCGCCAGTTCGTGAGTAACTTAATAACTCGCGGAAGTACCCCAAATACTGGCAGGAAGATTATCACAGGACGGATGAGGGTCACGTGACACAGTCATGTGAGGATACCCCCGGGTCACGGGATCTGACCTAAGCAATAAGTCAGGGGGGCACGCAAGGATGGAATTGTCCCAGGCCACAGTACGTATCTGGCCTAACTAATAACTCAGGGGACGTAGGACGAAGCCATGGAATTGGCGGAAGACAGTTGTGTCCTGAAGACAAGGCCAACGACGACAAACAGCGATTGTGTGGTGTAAGACCAGCGACCTGAGGCTGCCGAAATCAGCGGGCCGTGGCTGCCGTTGGGACGCACTCCAGCGGGCCGGGTTTGATCCCCTTTCGGGAAAGTGTTATTGATGGATTAGTTCAAGGAGCGCCTGTGTTAGCGCCGGAGCCATTGCTTACAGATGCATTATTATTGGCTTACTATCGGTATTGTTCATGCTTGGTGATGCTTAGACATTCACTTACTCATTCACTTACTCATTGGTGATCGCTTACTTATGCGATGAGGTGGGCTGACTGATGCCCTGTGGACGCTTACTCACTGGTTGGAGGTGCTTGGTCACTCATTGGTGGGGACGCTTACTGATGGCTTATTGATGCCTTACGAATTGCTTACGAGTTGCTTATTGACCTGTGAGTCATTATGCCTTTCTTATTACTCATACTATGGTGTCGCCTTTGTGGCTTGACGGACAATTACTATATATACTATACGAGCTGCGCTATAGTTCGCTAGCTTAGTTGTCTTGGAACCCACCTGTATTACTCTCAGGGAATTCAGACAGTCTTATAGCAGAGTCATCATTCGTTGTGACTATCTTGTTGCCAACTTAAGTGTTAGGCGTTGCCACTTTGAAACGAACCTCAAGCTAGGCGGTATAAGGGGACCTTATTGGTTATTCGCCCTTTACAAGTCGTTCAAGTCGTTCCTGAGTTCAGAAGCCGTGCGCTTTGCTCAGAGTAGAAACAAGGAAGACCCATCGGATCCAAGTCGGATCAACGTTCAGTGGGAACGTAACACTTTGGCTGCCAGGGAAATATCCCCTAGCTGAGCAAGGGCTTCGTCGACCTGGCGCCATCCCCGGAAGTCAGCTCGTAGGTACTGTAATTCTTCGCGGGTGTACTCAGCTGTGGGTCCCATGTCTCGGCATGGTTCGGCATATATGTCCCCTTGGTATATCGGCGTGTAGTGCCCCATGGTCCCGAAGACCTCCGGGTTGTCGCACATCCTTACCCGCACGTATCGGGCGGGGATGCGACGCCCCTCGTGTTCAATTACCATAGGGACCCAGTTCATCCCATTGTTGAGGACGAAGCCACTGGGGGTAGGCGATAGGGTACGGATAGGGCGCCTCGGCACATCTGCTCGGCGCGTATTGACAGGTGAGGTATCGCGTGCCTCGGCATAGGATGGTAGGCCTCGCATGGCGTACTCTTCCTCCGCAGTCGGTCCGTAGACGATAGCAACTGGCGGTGCTCGTCCTTCGTCATCCATGGCTTCTTCGGCAACGTCTGTTGCTTCTTCTTCTTCATTGACTCGAGGGGGGATGCGCATGGGAGCGCAGTGACAGTAGTCTTGGGGATTATCGCACCGGGTGCAGATAATGTTGGTGTCGTGATATGAGCCGTCAGAGGACTCATTGCTGTCATAACGATCAACAGCGGTGGTGGACGTGGAGGCGGTGGAGGGCTGGAGGATACTTGCCTCATCAACCTCTGTATCCTCGTCCGTCTCTCCTGCGGCGTCATCTTCGTCACCTGGTCCAACCGCCATGAGGTCATCACCTCCTTCAACAACCTGTAGTCCCTCCTCATCTGCCTCCACTCTTCCGCTTGCGGGTGTGGGGAATCGCTGGCGAGCCTTGGCCAAGTCTCGTTCTCGCTGTTCTCGTTCTTCCCGGTTGTGTTCTGCAACTGTCCTGACGTGCTCGATGGTGGAGCAGAATGGGTCGTCCACGTTGTTGTTGTCGTCATACGTGGTGAGGGTGTTGACGTTGGGGATCTCGTCAATGTTGATAATGGTGAGTGGGACATAGGACATGTCAGGAGTGGGTTTGGAGGATGAGTTCAGTAGAGGTTCTGTTGAGACTGCTTTTATGTGAGTCTTGGCGGTTGGATTGGATTGTTTGAACTTCCTTATCTCCTCGTCCGCATGCATGTCATCCCATGGGACCCACTGATTGTCCGAGTCGGCGTATCCTTTCCACTTGACTAGATACTGCAGTTTGCGCCCGCGTCCACGTCTTCTTGAGTCTAGTACTTTCTCGACCTCGTATTCTTCCACGTCTCCTACCAGTTCTGGTGGTGGGCGTTGATAGTTTACGCCGTGAGTCATCGTTTCTTTGTAAGGGGTCAGGAGGTCTGTGTGAAACACATCATGGATGCTCCACTGCGTGGGAAGCTCTAGTCAATAATTTACGGGAGACATCACCTGGACAACCCGAAATGGTCCGTGTCTTCTGGGCGCAAGTTTTGTGGTTGGCTGGTTAGTACGTAGGTGGCGTCCTTCGAGCCAGACCCTGTCTCCTATCTGGTATTTGGGGGTGTCACGATGTTTGATCCATGACTGTTGCGCGCGTCGCATGTGAGTTTGTGCCTGTTCTCTTATCTCCTTTAACTGGCCTAGTCGCTTCTCGACTCTTGGGATTGGTGATTTCTTATCTGTCCAGTTAGTAAGAGGGTGGTAGCCCATTAGTAACCTGAACGGTGTTTCACGTGTGGACTCATTGGTCCAATTGTTGTGTGCGAACTCCGCAAGCGCCAGATAGTCTGCCCAGTTGTTTTGTCGCTCATTGGCCCAAAGTCTGAGGTACTGCTCCAACCATTGGTTGGTTCGCTCCGATTGTCCATCCGTTCGTGGATGGTAGGCTGTTGAGATGTTTTGTTGTATTCCCAGGACTTGGCATAGTTCTCTTGTAAACTTCGACGCGAACTGAGGATCTCTGTCGCTGATGATTTTTGACGGTAATCCAAACCGCGCTATGACATGTTTTGCGTAGAGCATTGCAGTTTCCTCGCCCGAGATTTCCTCTTTGCATGGTATGAATATGGCTGCCTTCGAGCAGTCGTGGTCTGTGACTGTGAGTACAGAGTCATATCCTCTCGATACCGGAAGTTTGGTGATGAAATCTAGCGCAACCACCTCAAATGGTAGCTGTCACGATTTGACATGT
>WITN01000772.1:0-40390 GCA_015025155.1 Lactarius quietus | reverse complement strand
CCTCACCCAGGCCGTCGGGTTTAGGCGTCCCCAAAATCCTTATTCCCCATCAACTCCTGCAGGGCCATGGCTTTGAATTCTTCGGTTTCACCAGCCGCCACGCGTAGCCAATCATTCTTTCTTTCTTCGGTAGTGCGGCTGTCCGCTACCATTTGAGCGATGTGGAGATCTTCACCGACTTCGGTGCGATCATCCACTACTTCTAGGCCTCTTGAGTTGCTAAATGGCCTTGGCGATTGACGCGGTTGACGCGGCTGGGAACAATTGCGACTGAGGTGTCCTTTCTTTTGACAATTATAACATGTTACTTCCCTGAGGTCTGGGGGTTGCCTCCTCTGCAAGAACCCTTCACGGGTTTAAACGGGGGCCTAGAGTTGTTGAGGTAAGGCCTTGGTTGGGCCAAAACATCTTCGGCGTGCCAATCGTCTAACCTGGTTCGGTCCGCCGACGTATCCATCGCATCTGGGTGACGTCTGAACTGTCTCCAGTTCGTTTGTGCTGGTGGTGAGGATCGAGGTTGTATCTTGTATTGATCGATTTTATTTCTTATATGGAGGTACTGGCCTTGCCGTTTGATGGCTGCCCTTTTCCAGTCTTCATAGTCGGTAGGACCATCGTGGAGATAGATAGTTTCGTGTAGTTTACCCGGTAACCCATTTGCAAATAGGTCCAGGACCATTGGTTGATCTATGTTGTAGCCAGCGTATCTGACCAATTGTTCAAATTTGGCCACGTACGCATCGATATCTCCTTTTTCCATTTTGATGCCCCTACGCAACTCGGTTTGCGCTTTTTCTTCCTTCAAGGTGTCTGCGTATTGCCTCATAAACGATGTGTGAGTATTGTACCACAACCAATCGTCGAAGGGGTCGCGTCCGTTGACGTCCACTTGTACTCGTAACCAGGCTACCATTGATCCTACCCATTCGGTTACCGCGGTTCCCTGAATATAGGTGAGAAACAACATAGCTTTCTGGTATGGGTTGCGCATAATAGAATGGGTGGAATTGATTCCTTCGTATAAACTCCATTGCATTAGGAATTCTTCGGCCTTTTCACGATCTCCTGCCAAATACCGCAGGTGGGTTACCACAAAATTTATCGTGTGGCGCCGGTATGGGTGCTTGAGCTGCTTGTATCGGTCCTGGTGGGTTTCCTCCTGGTGGCCCTGCTCCTCCTCCTCCTGCACCTCCGCCACCTGCACCTCCGCCACCGTTTCCTCCCGGTGGGTTTGGTGGTCCTTGTTGTTGTGGAGGGTCCACGAGTGCTCGAAATGCAGTGATGGTTGGTGCCACTAGTGAGTTAGTGAGAGAATAAGTTGGTTGAACGGATAGACTCCCCGAAGCAGCCTGAGTTTGAGCATGAGATGTGAACGTGGTCATGGCCCCTAGTCGTAATGCTTCTGTTGCAATTGCCAAACTTTCTCCTTGTAGAGAGGGAGAGGGTGATCTGTTGTGATGAGACTCGTTGCTTTTAATGATTGGCGATGGAGGTGGTGTAGCTGATGACGGTCTTGTATTTGCGGTAGTTAGTTCTTGTACTACTTCCTGTGTGAGTTCGTTGATATAGATGTCGCAGCCTAGATCTTCCAAGGCTGGTCGAAAACCTTCCCACTCTCCTTCTCCGGTTCTAGGTTGAAACCAGCGAACTTCAACCCAAACGTATCGGTCGTAAACAAACTCAACTGCGACCGATCGATTATCTTCTCGACTTCTGGCGTGGTATCCTTCAGTACCTGTGGTTTTGCTATACCTGTATTCTGTATTCTTGCGGAATCGTTGTGGTACGTTGTCAGCTAATCTCTGTTTGAACCAGATGTCGTCACAGCTCTGACAACGGTCTCGAGTAGTTTCTGATGACGCCACGGTGAAGCTTGGTCTTAATGTAGCGTTATCACCTAACACTTGTTCGACTTGAACAGTTCTGCGACGTGATGTTTGCGGATATGGATGAATCATGACAACACTGGCAACTTAGCTAAGTTGCACCGCCACTAGGTCAATGGTTATAGACACTAGGGTACCCAAAGGGCAAGCTTCAATTGAAAGATTGGAAGAAGACAAGAATGGTGATGATTCAAGAAGACCAAGCTGAAGAGCCTTGGTCTTGACACTACAGTTTATATACAGTTACTCGCTGGCTTTAAAGCACAGCTCCGAATCCAAACCCTAGTACAACTATACTAGTACTGAGTCATTGTCCGTTCTAATAATACCTGAAACACCGGTAAACCCAAGTACTGGCGACGCGTCAGTGTCCATGACTAATTGAGGCTTACTATCGTAGTCATAACCGTATAGTAAGCGTCCCGAACTCCGAGACCTTGTAAAAGTGATGATGAGTAGTCCGAACGATGTCAAACCGTGACATAGGGTACCCATTGCCTCCCATGTGTTCAAAGTAGGAGACCTAGTGTGGTTAGAAGGAACCAATGTTCACACCACACACCCCAAAGCCAAGTTAGCCCCCAGACACCATGGTCCATTCAAAGTCCTATCTACATGGGGAGTTAATTGCAAACTCCAACTACCCAAGTCATGGCGAATCCACCCAGTCTTCCACAGTTCTCTGATATCACCATACAAGGAAACCCCTGCACATGGACCTAACTTCACCAGACCTCCTCCAGATATAGTTCAAGGAGAAGAAGAACACTATGAAGTTGAAACAGTACTCCAGTCCAAAGTATCACCTAACAAGAAAGGGATCTTGTACCTCATCAAGTGGAAGGGCTACCCTAGTTCCGAAAACTCCTGGCTCCCTGCATCACAAATGAAGCTTGCATCACTCCTAGTTCAACAGTTTCACACCAGGAATCCCTCTGCACCTTGACCAAGTAACCTAAGGGTGCTGACGGCGCAGCACGGTCCTAAAGAGGGGATACTGTCATGAACCTATACCTTGGTCCATGACTTACCCAGGAAACTCGAGAGTGTGCAAGGAAATGCACACACAAACCCAGGAATACGAAGTATTGGTCTAGTGGAACTAGCCAAGACGACACGCGTGAAAAGATTGGATAATCCTTTCCTTCCTATTCAAGAAAGGTCCGGTCCAGAACTGGGACTTACCAAGAGAAAGGTCAGATGACCTCACATGACTTGTTTGTTGATCAATCAACAAAGATCGTTGATTGATAAACAAAGTTTGTTGATCGGTAAACAAAGATTGTTGATCAATCACCTGATGAGTGGAGCTTGTCAGGGATTAATGCTATTGGACGATATACTTAGAAACCTTCTAGCACATTCCATGCTATCTTTAGAACTCTTCTAGAGTATTCCATGGGCCCACCCATGGATCGGAGTTGGGCCTCCCCTAAAGTACGCACAGACCATGTATTCAGGTATATAAGCTGGAGCAATGTAACAGACAGTCCCTCAGACTGTCCACTTGCGACATCCCCACTTGTACCATTCCCTGTTACTGAGCAGCTTCCCACCATTGGGTTGTTCCTCATCCTCGTCTTGCTACTCGTGGTCCATAGTCTTCTCTCCCTGTTCTACTCCCTTGTTGGTTTGACATTAGCCACCCTGTTCCTTGTGATCCTTGGTCTCTCTGTTGCATATAAACAGTGAGACACTCATCACAGTAAGGGTGCGCAGGACTCGCCGTGGGGGCGTAGCGTCCCACAATGCAGGCCCCAGCACCTCCGTCATTGTTGTCACATCGGGCTCGGCCCTTGTCATCGTCGTTGAGGCTGTGTGGGACTTGGGGTGACAGCGCCCCCTGTGGTTGTAGCTGTGCAGGGCACTCAATGGTGGAATACCTCATGCAGCAACCCCATCTCCTCATCAATGGGCACCGGGAGTTGGTGGCAGTGACGGAGTGCTAAAAGACGCAGCCCCATTGTCGTTGTCGTGATGTGTGGGGGCGATGCTCAGACATGGTGTCAGGGGGGGACGTTGATGTTGGGTAGGGACGTCATCTGGGTTTACAGCTATCAAATGTGCCAGAATGTCAAGTAGGATTGTTACTTACCATTGTAGCTGGCCCCACCACTGGTGTCCAAACTGAAACCAAGTCTCTACGGTTCCATCCATGTATGAGGCGATCCCCAAGAGAGGAGCGAGCAGCACTAGGCGGTGAGGGGGATGTGCGGAAACTTGGAGTCTGGTTACACCCAAGTCCAAGAGCATCACCCAATGTCATCATCCCGGGGTTGTACAAGGCCATGTGGGAAAGGTTGGATCGCACGGTGGGCAGAGGAGGAGGGAGAGGGACGTGCATTGGATTAAGTTACTAAGGTGAACAAAGTGTACATTCAGGGAATCAAACTGTTAGCAACAGCAGTGAGAAAAATTTAAGTTTCCGCGCTGCCAACCCATACACCATATCGGTTATTTCTATATCCTCCACATGTGCCATATAACTAAGAATGATGGAGTCTGAATTTTGGGGAATTTCTAAAAAAAAGACAAGTCACGTTCTTCGTTGATTGGATCAATCGTGGGAAGATTCCCTCGTATTTCAACCATCCCTGCCCCCCTCAAAGTCAACATTCTTCCCCCCCCACATTGTGCAATCTCCATGAACACAAAAAAAGTGGGCTTCATATTTCCCTACAAACTGACATTGATTGCTAGACCTCTGCTGTATCATTCTCATCTTCAGAAGGATACCACGAATGTATGTCAACCTGCATGATCACAACATGGTCCTACAACTGCAATAGTCCCAGAATGCAAACCTGGTGCTCATCAGGATTCGTGAGTCCCCTTCTCTCCTTGCACCTCCATGACCAGAAGCTAATGTCCCTTGACAAATGCACTTATCATACATCCTCACAAAGACACCACTGACTTCACCCACACAAACCCACTATGAGTACAGTCCATTCAAGATTACTACAGTGTGCTAACTTCGCTTGCCTTCACAGCTGCCTTTGAACAACCCCCCACCGAAACTGTTGCTCCACATGGATCCCCTGGCACCCCACTTCCACGTGATGCAACCACTGTACCCCGCTGCTAGTGCACGCACATGTCAAGGATTTGGGGCAGCTCTCCAAATTCTGACAACAGTGAGTGTCCTTACAGACTCATTCAAGTACACTAACACACGGTTGCCTCATAGTCACTGTCTGCCACAGGGGGCAATGTCAGCCTGACAAGTCCATCACATCGACAATGATGGCCACAGCATGCAAGCATTCGGTCCTGCTGTGTACCTCCTCTCACCCCTGTGGCAAGATGATGCACATGAGTGAGAGCATGTCACTCAGAGTGGTCCAGATAGCACGTGGGAAGGGGGGGGGGACTAAGCCCCACGAGGGAGGGTTCAAGGGGCCAAACAGGGTGCGTAAGGAGATGCGTTCAATAGGGCAGGACTCAGGTAAGATGGTAGGCTCAACCAATTAGTACTTAGTGTTCAGAATGCGATGTACTGTAATCTCCAGAAATATTTATAGAAAATAAAGTCTGATTTGATTAATACTCCAGAACCCTCGAAAGCAATTGTAATCCCCATAAAATCAATAACTAGTTATTAGTGCTTAGAAGCCGTGTTATTTTCATTAACGATTACAGAGTACGAGGACAAATGTGCTGAATTGCAATGAATTGCTGATCTGTATGACCATGTAATTGCTTATATTTCCCACTATGCTTGTACCACTTATGGCACAAATAATGAGTTATAAGCGTAAATATTTTTGGACTTATTTTGCTGATGAGGGATCACAACGACAATGCACCCGCATCAAGCCACCCATCCAGTATCTGCTGATGCTTTTTTGTAGTTCTAGTGTCTGAATTTGTGCCTCAAGCATCCACAACACCTTTGATAGTTCATATTTTGCTTTGACACTGCATCTGCACCAACCCAGACTGACCTGAGACTCTCACAGGCCCTCAACACTTGGGGGTGGTCCGAAAATTTGTAGGTTTTGAGGCATAGGCTTAGATTTATCTCAAGTTTTGCAAGTGTGTTCAGCAGGCATGGTTGATTTAAGAAAATCTTGGCAAACCAAGTCCTGGAAATCACTGTTTTTTAGGTACACTCGGGCTCAATGATGCATATTTGATAGCAATTTTCTATGCATTATATCTGTATTCTCCCTATGTATACTATGATTCTGAGCCCCAAACCTATGCGTTATTAGAAATATGCATTATGACATTATGCATTATGACATTTTCAACTGTATTACTACCTAGGCTACATCTCAGACCATGTTACGCAATTTAATGCTGGACTGCACTTTAACGGTTCTGGGTTTACCCGGTTCAGCGACAGCTTTGACCAGTGCCCAAGAATGATAAAGTCTAAAGAAGAATTTGGGAAATGCTAGTGTGTACAGAGACCATGATGGCCGCCAAAGTTGAACCTTGAAAGCTAGAAACTTCAATTGAAGAGCGTGTCAGATATGAGCCATGTAGTCTCTCACCATCTCTACCCCCCTCCCTCACATGCTTGAATAGATGGCAATATTGGGCCTCGCTTTTGATCTTCGAGCAGCAAGTAATCAAGCAGTAGGTTTCGGTCAATGACTCATGAACATAAAGAACAGATACTAGTAGTACAGTCACGTTTTGGCATCACATGTATCGTGCTGCAGTTCTGAGCCTCACTGTTATGATTTGGTCGGCGGTCATGCTGACAAATCCCGACACTCGCCGCGCTAGGCAAGAGAGCGCGCGCAGGCCGCTTATGGCACGCCGCGAGACATCACGTGATAAGAATATGAACGGGAAGAGTCCGGGCCGAGAGGAAGCCCATGCCAGCTTGTCAGGGCCAAGGTCATTCCAGACCCTTAGTAAGGGTGCTGAGGTCCATTACTGATGGACTTAGTAAAGGTTATGACTACTTACTCAGCTCTTACCAATGCTGACTGAAGTACTTACTCATACCTTACTCATGGACATCTTATTGACTCATATCTTTGTAGTCATTACACTCTCATTGTTGTAGTATATAGGTCGTAGTGGGGACAGTAGAGTTCCTCACTTTAGCATTCTCAGATTCCCTCTTCTAGGAGCGGTTCCCTGTTAATAGCTAGAGTAATCCAGTCCTTTCTGTCGCTTGTCTTCCTGCCCTTTGTGGCAGCGTGTTCTATCTATAGAGCCCTTTATTGGGTCTCTCTTGTCATTGGCTAGTTGAGGCGCTTTCCAACTAGCGTCGGCTCTCGTCGCATGTCAAAGTCGATCCTGCACAGGTCACGTGCAGAAGGTTTCGTCTGGTCGCAAACACCATTCGTTACACTCACAGTGGCACATCTTTGCTAGGCATTCAGGCCTATCATGTGTAGACTGTCATTGACAGCCGGCCAAGCCCCTTGCATAAGATTCTAAGTCCAAGTCTAATGATGTCAAGTCCCTTGTTACATGTCTGCATCATGTCAATTGTAGTCTAGAGCCAATACGTGTTTTTCATCTATGTGTGGTCATCTCATCGGTGCTATGAAAGGACAATTAGAACTATTGAATCATAAAAAATAAGGCTATAGAGTAAATGTACAGGATTTTCTCTTATTACTGTACTAGCTCACGTAGGAGTTGAACCGCTTGACTTTTTCAGAAAACTCTGCTTCCGTGTCGACGATGGTTACAGGGCGACCAGAGAATTGCCATGCTGCGAGGAAGTTCTCAATGCAAGACACTGGCTGATCATCTAAGTAAAGCAAGTCAATGACTGGCAACACTTTGGTGACCATATCCCCAGTGACATCCTTCAGTGCAAAAGCAATGTCCTCTGCGAGGTCCTGAGATACATGCAGCGTCCGTGCAGCCGATAATTGATAGAGGAGGTGCGGCCACTCATCTTGAAAACGAACCTTGTCATCCGGATCTCGGGAGAGCTTGAGATAAACCAGATGAGAGAGCAAAGTGGAAGGTTGGCTGAGCACTTGGGCTACATGCGATACACGGCTTTGAAAATCTTTGCAACGTATCCACGCAGTGAAACAACCCCCATCTAAGAGACTTTCAGGACACGGATACGTCTCGAGGGTGACCCAGGCGAGGTATGTGAGAAGTGTATATCCGCATGCCTGATGAAAGATATCTCAGGATCTTCTGAGCGATCGATGAAGTTGAGGAGTTGCACGACCTGAAAGTCAAAGAACTGATTCAAGTACTTAATGTAGATCTTGTTGAGTCAAGGGCTGTCGATTCGAGCCACCAAGTCCTCTAGATACTCGCTATCACCCCGGAATCCAAAAGTGGCAAGAGCAGGAAGTAAAGTCCATGTCACGGGTGGTGGGCATCGGTGATCTGTGTGGGATGTAGCTGAGCGGGATCCAATCGAAAAGTATTTGAGCCCAGGTACAGCAAAGTCCTTATTTATTGGCGGTTTCAACAATTTACGTTCCTTACAATGTTTGAATTGGCGTTTCGGCCACCCATGCCGGGTTTTTTTCCCACAAAAAATAATTGTGAAAGAATTAAAATAGCTCAGGGCATGGCAAGTTACGGAGGGATAACCAATTTATAACGTATATTTAGCAATATAACTCTCAACGTGAGAAATTCTATTTGTACCTCGCTACAAACTCAGCCCTTAGTCCGCTAGATAAACAGATGTAAACAGCCACCAATAATAGTGGACTTTGCTGTAACATGGCCAAACATACAACCATTGCATCTGGTGAAATTAGGGATTGACAGGGGTAACCCCCGGGTAAAATCTCGCTACCCTTACCCTTACCCCCAAAACCCCTACCCGTGTGGGTGGGTATGGGTTTTGAACAGGTAGGGGTAAGGGTATGATGGGTACCCGGGGTAAGAATTACCCCCAGGTATGAGGGAAGGGTAGTCCATCATTAATGTATTCGAATAGGTACTTACTCATAATTCTACTGACTCGTGTACAAGGAGGACTACAACTAAGTACTGTACTACTTTGCCTGCCACAGTGCCCATCATCGCCATCGCTGCTATCGTAGACGTGTGGCCCATCGTCGTGGTCATAGTTGTGTGGCCTATCGTCACAGTCGTAGTCGCGTGGCCGCATGGCCCATCATCGCGTTTGTCGTGGTTGTCATCTGGATTGGGATCATTACGATCATGTTCAAGTTCACGGTCGACGTTGTGGTGGTTGACATCTTTGGCTGTATTCGTGATTGCTGTAAAGTGGTGATTTCCCAAGTCGTCACGCGTCACGGTTCGTTGCAGTTGCATCAGACCTTGGTGCCGTATGTGGGAGTTGTTGCGGTTGTCGTTGTGGACCGTGCCAGGCATGTGGCTGAAGGCTGTGGCACAAAAAAGAGCGACGTGGGGAATCAAACCTGGGGCATAAAAATTTCACGTGACGACAAGTAACCGGTAACCCATTACACCAAAGTCACTTCGACTTAGTTCTTCAACAATTCTATATAGTCATTACCTGTTGGCACCAAAACATAATCAAAATCAATTTGTGTTTTTTTCTTGTGGGTTCCATTGCACTCTGCATGGCAATGCATCAACCACTGGCCCAACACGAGCACTGTAGTTTTACATACTAGCCACTGTAGTTAGCCTTGTACTAGATAATTATATTAGAATAGTACAATACACAATTTTATGACTTCTACTACAAAAGCGTTAACAACGCCTTTTGCAGTGCACAGTGGGGTAACATATGCAAGTTCAAAATGATTACATAATCCGATATAAGCGTACAAGTACAGGATGCAACAAGGGATGCAAGACAGGATGAGGTGAATAAACATTGAGACATACTACCCTTACTGTACCTTACCCCCCAGAAGGGTATCACTTACCCTCCACAGGGGTAGGAAAACCCTCCACAGGGGTAGGGGTACATCAAGGGTAACAACTTCTGTACCCTTACCCCTACCCTCCAATACCCTTGACCAATACCCCAGGGGTTTCCATACCCCCCGGTAATCCCTAGGTGAAATGTAACCACCCCGATTTGAAGGGATCTTGTCAAGATAGAGATGGACAAGGTTACTCATCAACGAAAGAAGTGTGGGTAATGCAGGAAAGAGAATGCCTTCCAAGTGCATGTACTGTAAACACAGGGCAGATCCACCCAAGAATCCACTGGGAAGCGCAGGCGGTTTCTCTTCCTTCCACTCAAGGGTAAGATGTGTCAGTTTTGGAAAAGGTTGTTGCATCATCGTGGCCACCTCTCCTAACTGCAGACCCATTAGGCAAAGGTCGACTTGGCATATATAGTGTTTTCCCAGCTCAGCATGGCCCAAAAGCCACTGCAATGGCCCGACATTTTGCAGCTGAGGGCCTGGGGTATTTAGGGCCATGACCGTCAATGAAGGCTTCAGAGGGCTTCGGCTCTTCATGGCCTGAAGCCCCATTTTCATATGTTTTTGGCATTGGCGGCTTATGAGCCACAGCCCATATGTCAAGTAAGGATCAAAGGTGATTTTTTTTTTCACAAACTCAGTTCTACAGTAGAGAAACTATATGTATTTAATCTAAATCGATGTCCATATCATGAGCACCAGCTTCAGGAGTGTCCTCTGCATTGTCCAAGACCGGTGCTGCCCATGACAGGTCACCAGTAGCATCAACGACTTCGATCGCTGTGCTGTGCTGGTTGACTGGTTGATCGTCCTCGTAATTGAGGTCTTGCTCTTCATCAGTGACGCTGATGACCTCCCTAACCATAAGGTCTTGCTGTATAAACGATTTGGTGCACTGTAGTGCCTCAACAATGTTGGTGTCAAGGCGGTTGTGCCACTTGCAAATTGTGATGCTGGCTGATGAGAACGCACGTTCACTTGATACCGAGGACACCAAGACCAAGAGGTATTCACGCGCGAGTGACTGCCATGTTGGATAGCGGCCTCCATACAACTAGGAAGCTATATTGTGAGTTTAGAGTCAGGGAAGAAACGAATGCCACTTACCCCCCACCAACGAACTACCCCAATGTCATCCGGCACAACCTCATGAGTGTTGAGGTACAAGTTCCACTCCTCCAGGTGACATTCTTTAGGATTGGTGACGTGTGTGTCATCGTCGTCGTCACCAGATGACTCGGTGTCATCCTGTTGCCAACAGCCAGGCTTCAGGGGAGCTGGAGCTGCCTTCTGGATGCAGGCAGCTGGAGCCTGCGCTTTGGCGCTCCTCTCATTGTAGCGCTCAAGAAACTTGTGAGAGATAAAGAATGGTCAGCGAAGCATGAAACCAAAGGGAATAGTCCACTTACACGTTTACGGACAACACTTTCAACCTCCTCAATGAGGTCCGCTGCCCAATGCTTTGCAAAGTGACCCATCTTCTTCTTGGGATTGAGGACTGCACCACAACACTTGAGTCAGTTACGGTAGTTGAGAATAATTTTTAACCTTACCCATGGCCATGATATGGGCGTCAGACTCGGCAGAATGCTGGTAGTATTGATCCAGCTTCTTCATTCCCGCCTTGAGAGCTGATATGAAAGTGGTGTAGCGGGGCTTATTTGAGAGCTTTTCCCACACTGCATGCATCCTCTCTAAAGCAGGGAGGGCATTTTGAAGGCTTGGAGTTGTTGAAGAAGAAAATGCCTGTTGGGCGTCATTTGCGTACTGACAAAGGCCTGGATCAGCAGTGTCCGAGAGGATACGAATCATGTACTTACCTGGAGAATGTTACAGAACAGTCAAATGCGAGACCACTCTTCATTGCTCAAGGAAAGCGATGTTAACTTGCGGTGCTTCTCTGAGTTGCTCTCTTTGAGTCCAAGCTCCAAAATGAACTTGTCAATTGCCTGTGTGAGAGTGTAAGAGCATCAGAGTGAGATCTAAGATAGTAGAGAGTGTACATACCTCTCAGCACAAGTGAGCATAATGAAAGTCGAACTCCAGCATACCTTCATGTCCAGGAGAAGCTGGAGTGGGGGCACCTTGCGACGGTATTGAATAGCCTTAAAGGCTTCCTTACGCTGTGCAGAGGAGTGTGCCTAACATACCCTCATGTCAGATGGAATAGAAATATTAAGACATTATGAGTACGTGTAACGTTTCCACTAAACGTTGGTTCGACTTGAACCCGAAGGCTTTCCTTGTATCACCTCTAAGCCAAGCGCACAGCTTGCAACCTAGGAATAACTCGTGAAGGGCGAATAACCACAGATGGTCCCCTTATACAACGTCACTTGAAGATAACTCTTGACACAAGTGAACAATGAGAGAAGAATAGTCACAAAGACCAATGACTCTGCTATAAGAATGCTTTGATATGCCTGAGAGGGATACAGGTGGAAGTCAAAACAACTAAGCTAACGACTACTGGCAAAACCTGCCAACTACTTATAGTACTCCAAGACAGTATTCAAACTGAGCTCGAACTATAGTAAACACGACTCACGACCTAATCTGCCAATGAGAATTGTCCATCAAGCCACAGGGGCTTATCATGAAACATACAATACATGAGGCATATGGCCTCACATGAGTCAGAGATAAAGACAACCATATGACTCACAAATGATATCAGAACACAAGATAACAAGATAACAAATGTCTCAGCGCAATACCAGCGCATCAGAATACCTTCCATCAGAATCGACCCATACTGGGAATTGTTCAGACCTTTGGCTATCAGGAATTCCACATCCAACCTCATGCCTACCATGGTCTTCCATAATACAAAGCTCACCACCGAAGTCCCATGACTTATGGCTTAGGTCAGATACATGCCATGTGTTACATATCGCCTCTGGCGGTCATGTGACATTCGCCGCATCAGGACCAGGATGCGCGCAGGCCGACGAAGGCACAGAAGGGACACTAAACAATCGTGGTGTTTAAGGCCTCAGGCGGACCGGAGGGACGGATACCAACGGGCCGGGGCTTGATCCCCTTTTAGAAGGTGTTCTGGATGGAAGAGTCAGAAGGCGTCTGTCCGAGGCGCCCAGCCAGATGCTTACTGATGCATTAGTGATGGCTGACTGACGGACTTACTCAGGGACTTAGTAAAGGTTATGTAGTACCTTACTCATCGCTTACTGATGATGACTGAAGGCTGTTACTCATACCTTACTCATGGACACATGTGGACTCATATAGTTGTAGTCATCGCTGACAGCATTAGGCTGTTCAGTTAGTATATAAGTAGTAGTGGGGACGATAGAGTTCCTCACTTTAGCATTCTCAGATTCCCTCTTCTAGGAGTGGTTCCCTGTTAATAGCTAAAGCAATCACACTCCTTTATTTGGTTATTCTTCGCTTGCCCTCTGTGGCATTGTCTCGTCTATCTATGGCTATTCCCTGTTTAGGGATAGTCCTTAGTTCACTGTTGCTGGTTGAGACGCACTTCGCCAGCGTCGGCTCTCGTCGCACGTCAAAGTCGTTCCTGCACAGGTCACGTGCAGAAGGTTTCGTCTGGTCGCAAGCGCCATTCGTTACACCATGACCCGGGACTACACGTGACATAATCATGTGACCTTCATACGTCCTGCTGTAGAGGTGCCAGCACTGGAGGGTTCTGCATGAACAAGCATTCCACTCACAAGCTGGGCTATCCTCAACGCTTCATCTCCTTCAAGGTAATCTTCTTCGCCTGTTCCTTGAGCCCACACAAGAGCACGTACCTGCTCTTCTTCATCATACTCTGGGTCTTTGCCTACCCACTGGTGTGCTTCAGGGTAATCTTGGCAATTCTTCCAGTGTTCATGCATGCAACAGCGTGTCTTGACGTTGTCCAAAGGCAAGACGATGTCAGTACGTGACAGTACGTACCTTGATGCAGATAGCACGAATGATGCCAATCTCGTCTCTGTCAGTAGCAGTGAGGTCCTCTGGGAGATCGTCGTTGTCCATGACGCCATCATAATACTTGGCCTTGCTGCATCTTGCTATCACTGCTTGTGTGGCCAAGTTGATGATGTGTGCTAGGCACCTGGAGTACAATATCAGCGATGTACATTAGAAGTCCCAAATACATAGTTGGACTTACCTGATCTGTTGGCATTTGATATCAAAAGTCGACACAGTCTTGAGGAAGTAACAATTAGCAAATTCTTGAAGCATTGTGTCGTTGTTTTTGGCATTGTCGCAGGTGATGTGCCCGACCTAGAGACTTTAAATCAGTAGTAAGAATTGTCACATATGATTGTACATACCTTGGGAACTATCTAAAGGCGGTTGCACACCTTGTAAAGGGCTTGGCCAAGACGCGCTCTGTTATGCGCCGTATTCATTTGGACGAACCCTAGCAAGGCTTGTTCTAGGGTCCACTCCCTGGGGTTGCGCTCTTCAATCCAATGGCCGGTGACCACAAAATATGTGTCGGCATTGCCAGCCTGCCATGCATCACATGTCAGGCTGACTTCGCCGGTTACTGTGGGACTCTAAAAAGCAAACACGATAGTCAGTGGACCAGAATTAACAGAGAAATTTGAAAAAACCTGACATTGAGGCGGTCTCACAATGTGCACAGCTGTTGCTTGAAAGTCTTGATGATAAGCTTGCTTGCTTGCTTGCTTGCTTGGGCAAAGGGAGCCATATGCCTCGACTGGCTCGTGAAGTGATCTCAAGCATGTTCTTGAATGCAGGATGTTTGAGCGCTTGAATCAGCTGTAAACACCATGCGTGCTGTATTAAAACAGTGCAGATGGAAGAATAAAAAACATACCTGGTTTGTCTGAACAATCCACTCGAGAGTAGCCGTCTCAAGGGCCTTGTCACTGTAAGGGATTGGTCTTGCATCCCGGTCTTCTGGGCCAAAGTGTTCGGTGACCGAGGGTTGCTTGTCAATGAGCTTGTGCTTCTTGGTTTCGTCGGGCAGCATCGAGTTGAAGTTATTCAACTCGCACCACTTTCGGTAGCAACGCTAAGACTTCAATGTGAGAGGGCTGAAAACTGAGGAAAACGCAATACGCACCAAGTGTATGGCTGCTGCATGGCGGCGAAGGGTGGTATGCTCACTTGTCAGGACCTTCTCCTGCTTGGGGCAACCTAATCCCTGTCTGAGGTACACTGCGTTCAGAGAAATGTAAGATGAAAATGGACTTGGACCATGTACTGGCAAAGGGTACACAACATGCGCCCCTTCTCTTGACCAGGCACCCGAGGCATTGCAACAAAGAATTGTTTGATGTTGGCCGTTGGGTCACTCTTGTTCAGTTTTTCTGTTTTCAAGTCATCCACATCGTCGATCTCGATGATTGACGCCTTGTTTTGCAGGCCTGTGGCATGCAGGACGTTCGCCTTCTTTGACTTCTTGGCTTTGGGACTTCCTCTGGAGTATCTGTAGTGTTATTGTCTTCGTCAATTGGTGGGGCACGAGGTCTCTTTGATGAAGGCCAAGCAGGTGGCGCCAGTGGTTCAGGTGATGAGGGCATATCATAGTCCGTCACCATTGTAGACCAAAAGAGATCAGGGGCAGGAGAGGACGCTTGAGGTGTAGCCAAGTCCGAGGTGATAGCCTTGCGATGAGAGGGAAGAAAGACATCTTCCACATTGTCTGAAAACTTTGCTGGGGTACGGATTTGGCGGGGAGGGTGGGTAGACATAGTACGAAAGCAAGAGTCTGAGGGGGGGAGAAAAAAAAGCGAGAGTTTTATAGAGACCAGTCGAGAATTGTTGGCAAATCTGATTCCAAGGAGAATCATCTTGAGAACTGAGCAGCACTAGTTGTCAAGTTGCCACACAATACGGCTTGCGGCCCAAGCTCTAAGCCACAGTAAACGGCCCAGAAAAAGTGAACCCCAGCCACTTTCACGGCTCTTGGCTTGTCGATTTTGGAGCTCGAGCTGTGGGCCATGTCGGGCCCTTTCCTCACCACAGCTCGACACGTCTTCTGACGGCTGGCATTGGCTGGCTTACGGCTTGCGGGCCGGGCCAGCAAATCACTAGGCGTATACGACCCGAGTGCTCAAGTGCAGCATAGAGACTATCTTTTTCATCAGGAGTAAGAGTCTGCGAAGTCAGATACCGAAGGGCGATAGGAAATGGTGGCCATAAATGCAGATTCTCCCTCACAGGAGTACGATTTCTGCAGAGAATTTGGAGGTCAAGACGGCACGGTGATTCAAAGATGATCTGTCGCCATCTTTGACAAACCCGCACCAGTTCATGCCATCTCCATACAGGACGAGTAAAGGATAAATTGACATTGTGACCCATTCGACAGGGGAGATCGCGGAACCGATCAAACGTGTGAACCATTCGACACAAGTCAAATATTTCTAGCAGAACGTTATCTGAGAGCATATTGATCTTCGTGGTGTGTCCGGCCTCGTCTGTGTAACACTAATCAATGCCCGTTGATGTCGCTAAAAGAGTGCACAGAGAGATACCTTGAATCAGCACACACCCTTGTCTCTCGCAAAGAACCGCTGTGATATTTTCAACCTTCCGGTCCATGCCAGGGTCATGTAGAGTGGTGCCAGAGACTGGCAGAGGGTAAATCAATTAGCAGGGAGCGGGGATCAGAGCTGATTTGGAGAGAATCAGTGGTTAAACAATAATGTATGTATGTAGACACGTACATTGAATCGCCAGGTGATAAAACTGGTCTGGTGAAACTCGGTGCCGTTGGCAACTTGGCGGTGATACTGGACAATCGCTAATTGGAGAACTCAATCAATTATGGGTCCAAATGACAAATAAAAGTCATTAAAACACCCATTAGACTATAGCTCTGTGGATGAGAGGTGCCCTTCTAGTTCAATCTCTTCGTGTACAGGTACAGAAACCAAGTTCTACGTGTAGTACGGCGGTACCGTGGCAGTATTGTCAGCGCTGACATAAGACGCACTGTTAAAAAAAAACTCATTAGTCAGGTTACAAGCCTGTTCTCTTATCTTGCGGCCTATGCACCACTTGGGTAAATCGCGTTCGGCCCACACATGAGCTAGCTGAGAGTACGCACACTGCTTACTCTGAGCACGACTTGATAGTATATGTGATCTTCGACCGACACTCCGACGTTGAAGACGAGATCGTCGTCACCAACATGGTTACGGTCAATCCGACCTGGTGACCCGACTCGGAGTCGTCCTACTCAGGTTGCCGCTCTCGGTGATCTTCCTGCTGCAGAAGTGCGTGAGGGCTTACTCCAAGTCCAATGCGCACTGGGGCCCACCTTGAAGCGTACTGCGGCTCTGAGCGTGTATCTTCCATCCCTCCTTTATTTTTTCTTTGTTTCACATCGAACGGAAGGTGTATTTAAGTTTAGGACGCCAATCTTGCTTTCTTATTTGCTTTAACAACGACCATTGTTACACTCAAAATGAACATGGCCAGCTACTTATTTGTATCCGTAATCAACTTCATAGCTAATCGCGCAGATCAAACTCCACTCAAGTACACTCAAGTATATAACCGCACCGCGTCCTGATTTTACTTACATGCAGGCTGCAGCCTTTCCCATTTAAAATGCGTTCTAACAGCGTATCTACATTCGATATCAGTGGGATAACACCTCTGCAATCCGTGCTCCATAAAATCTCGTGTATTTCACAGAGGGAACGTTCGCGAAACCAAGGCAGAAACAGTCGTAATACTATCTGATCAGAACGATCACCTATGGTCCGCGACTATCTTACCAGACTTAGATGCGGGACTGCAGTTAATCATGATCTGGTTTGCCGGTTCAGTGACCACTTTAACCATGGCTCGAGCATGGACGGGTGTAGAGAAGAATTTGGGCAATTTGAAAGCTCGGAATCCTCATGAACGCTATACAAGCGAGCATTCCTGCCGTCCACAGTATATAGTGTCTCCTCGCGTGCATTACAAACGGCTACTACTTCTCGCGTTAGCGTACAATCTACTACGCGTAGTATAGCACGTACACGGCCCCTAATCGTAGCGTACCTCGTCTCATCGCCGTAGCCGCTCTGCCGTCTTTCCTCTTATTCGAACTGATTCAGCGGCAGGCCCGCCAAACTTGATGCGCATGTACGTTTCACACTGCTTCAAAAAATCCTTGCTAGAGAGTTCCATGCTTCCGGCAAAAAAATCTTGGTCGTGCAAAAGCGGCAGAAACTCCTCCGGGACGGTGAAGAACTGGTCCTGATTCTCCAACAGTTCCGTCATGGCCCGAGTCCCAGCGTCATATTTCATCAATACACCGCCACCAGTTGATCTCGACATATCGACCCAGTTACCGGAGAAGAGTACGCTCGGACCTATCACACTCGCGAGGTTCGAGAGGTAAGACTCGGTCCCAATGTCGTCTTGGACAGTCGCGAACGACGAGACCCGCTTCAGGAAAACGAGAAGGATTTCTAGCGTGTCTCGGTGACACTTGGGTAATACGAGCGTGAGCATATGCAGCAACCGCTTGCGTTCCTCGTCATTCGGTAAACCTAAGTCAGATACAGGGTTACCGATACATAATCTGGGGAAATGTTCTCAAACTCACTAGTGACTGCAATGAACAGTCCTTGTAACTTGAACGTCATGAGAGGATCAGGAAGTTCACAGAGGAAGTGCTTCAGCACAGAAGCAATTTCCTCAGGGCGCTCGCGAGTAAAATCTACGGAATCGGGGTCACGATCGATTGCGGTGATGAGCTCCCTTCGCCGCCGGATGCTGCCTGCCTTCCTGAAGTCAACTGCTGTGTCTGAAACGTTGTCAATATCTGTGAGCATAACGAGACGGTGTAGGTACGCAACACGTACGCACCCATCTGTCGCGACGCTGAGATCACATCATCGAGAAAGCACGGCACTCTGAGTGTGGCTCTTGATGATGCGCCGAGTAACGAGTCCGCGCCATCGCGCTCGACGAGAAGCTCCAACGGCACCCCGAAGATGCCTACCAGCCGTACAGCTCATGAGTCCAACAAGCCCAACAAGCGCAAAGCGACGGATCAAACGCGCACCTTTCTTCTTCCGATCACTTCCTGGTTTGAACAACCTCTCCCAAAATCTCTGCCGCTTCACCTCTAACATTTCCAGAACTTGATCCAAATCCATCTCATCACGCAGCGACGAGCGGCATAGTACCGCCACGGCAGCATGTCGCACGATCGCCAGTTCAAGCGGCGTCAGCTCTGCGACGTAGGGCAGGTTCTGTGGCGGCGTCGAGCGATGCTGTTCCATCGCTTGCGCAGCTTCAAAGAGCTGCGGAATGTCTGCAAGCGTGAGCCTCTTTTCGGTCGGTACGGGAGGCAGTGGACGTCGTTGTTTCTTCTCTGTCTCCACGAGTTGCGGCAAGTCTGCAGGCGTAGCCTCAGGTAGTAAGATCTTCGACGCATTGTTTTTCGATATGCTTGCGTCTCTTGATTGCGCCACCTTGCCACTTGGGCTCTCGGCAACGATCGACCGCCATGGTGGAGCAAGGCGTCGTTCCACTGCATTATCTTCTTCCCCGAGTCGCGGAATGTCTGTATGCGTAGGCTCAGGTGGCAAGCCCCTCGGTGGATTGCCTTTTGACACGCTTGCATCGCTTGAATGCGCCACCTCGGTGACTGGACTCTTGACGATGGACGGGCGCTTTGAGATATGGGCCGTTGCGGAAACCGTCCGATCGAGGAGAACGCTCTTCGAACGCATTAAATCTGGGAGAATAGGATTTGAGTCGGTATCTTCGGAAGAGTGGGAGGTCGTGTTCGTGGATGTAACTGACGGAAGATTAATGGCACACCCAGCAGTAGGGAAGACATAACACGTACGAGAAGGCGTAGGCGGGATGATGTTCCGCTTCTTGAGGAGGAGATGTAGCCGCCTCAAGGCTACGTTCAACAAAAACGCATACTGCTCAAGGCGCGACACCGCCTGAAAACCTCCACGACAGCCCAACAACGCATGGGCTGTACAGTAGATCGCGGTCGGCACCTCGCCGGACGAGCGAGTATTTGTGACGCTGTCCAGCGACCAGACAAAGAGATCCACGTTCGCTGGGGGTCGCCGCGCGGTCGAAACTGATGCCACGGTACCATTTCTAGCCTCTCCTGCAGACTTCACAGGGGCCTTGTCCTCGATATTCGCAGTTGCAGCTAGGGTTGCATCTACCCCACATATCTTGCATCGAATACAGTTCGAATGCCAGCGTTGGTACGTGCCAAGGCGCACGCAGTCTTCCTCGACTGTGAGGGCGCACGCGACACATAGATCACTCGGAGGGCTCGGGACTAGAACGTTACTGATTGCGAAGTCCTGCGAAGCATCAAGGAGCGGCGACTCCCCAGCAATCTCCGGGGCGAGACTACGATAACCGTACAAGACCCCATAAGTGCTTGTGTTGATCGATGCGGAACGTTGGGAGAGTGGGACGACATCCTTCGCTCCTGCTGTCATCCTGCGCGCGGACGGACTCCCATTTTGTACGGAAAGCATGTGAATTTTATCGAGGAAAGACCCTAACGCTTCGCTGGATCCGTGTTCTCGTTCGAGCCTAAGCGCACCTGTGAGAGCTATGCGAATGAGAATCTTGAGATAGTGTGCCAGTCCCGTGACTAACGCCAGCAACTCTTGCGTCATGCCCATTCGCCGTGCGCCTACTTCCTTCGGGTGCGAGAGTAGTGTGAATAGATCTACCAGCTTTCTGCAGAGCATACGAGATTCTCTGACGTGTGACATTCCTGAAGCAACCAATGAGGTGCGGAGGGCAGGACGCTTGGTAACACACCTTTCACGCCCAGCCGAGCGAAATGCCATTCAAGGTCATCGATCGTTGCAAAAAGTACTTCCACGTGGAGGACAGTCACCTCGGCCATTCGAATAGCTTCCAGGTATGACCCGCTGCTTACGTGTCGTAGCATGTTGGATACGGTCCCTGCACTTGACTCCTCGTACGCAGAAAGCACTCTGGAACCGATCTTAGAAACCTCCTCGAGGGAGAACGGACAATCGGGGCTTACGTCCAGATGCGAAATACTTGTTGTTCCATCTTCATCAGTTTTTCCTGCAACGAGGCACGTGACTCCTGTCGCTCCTCCTCCACCTCCATGTAAGGAGGCTCAGTTGGATCGGTCAGAACCTCAGGGCCACGGGGAGCAACTTTCACATTCCAAAACTTCGCATACAAACCCATCATCAGCTATGGGAAACAGGAAATAGGCTGGCTCAAATTTATCAGACCTTGTGAATCATGTAACATTCCGGATGCCAGCATTCATCACGCATGTTCCTATTAATTTCCACGAACTGCTTCAGAATGGCAGTCTTGCAGCCGGCGCACTTGGTAGCAAAACGAGTCGAGTAATGGTAATGACAATATACGTCGTTGTTGTGCTCGTAATACGAGTCTTGGGGGCCGAACAACGTTGGACATATCGTGCATGTGAAGTGTTCGACATGATATTTTTTGTCTCCGGGAAAGTCAGGTGATCCTCGGTAATCGCAACAGCGCATGCGACGTACCACATGCGGTGACATAGCTCCCTCTCAATGCCTGATAGCACTTCGCACAAACCAGATTTAACCTCCGGAAGTAATCCTTTTCGCACAACGGTTGCTGTTTTCCATTAGGATCATCGATAGGGAAAAATTTGGAAGCGACGACATCTCCGCAGTCCTGAAAGAAGTTACCGAGGCGCTCGAGATCGAAAGGAAAGTGCACTTACAATACACTTGAAACATTGCAAATGGAAGATAGTCCTGAGGGCTCGAACGAACGCACCGCGAATGGGAAGACCGCAAGCAGAGCATAGACTCAGGCTTGAAAAGGTGTCTCTTCAGTGAGGAACAACAGAACAGAGTGGATTAAGAGGTGTGAGAGAGTAATAACTCACATAACATTAGATCTAACAGTCTGGCGATCTTCAGAAGAATTTGTATTTCTGTCCGCGGCATCGCCGTTCGGGATTTTCGGGCGAGGTGGGACGGGGACTATGTCTGTAAACACAGACTGGTGGGGTAGGTCTTTGCCGAAATTATCAATGAGTAACGAGACACCATGATAAGAGCTGTTGTCTTGAAACTCGCTTGTTGATCCAATAGTCGATTTGCGTGACGACAGAACGAGGGGAGGTAGCCCAGGCTGATCGGAGCGCTTATCCGCAGCTCCCGAGTTTTCAGACGGGAGAGGTTGATATTGGTCGTGGGAACTACCGCTTGGGGTACTTGGGCGACTGCTGGAGGGCGATGTCGAAATGTTGGCACTGAAAACAGAACCGCGATCTGACGACCCTAGGTCCTCACAAGAAAAATTTGCCAGTGACGAAAGATCGTCGGGGTAGTTTCCGTCATCGGATTGGTTGAGTGTCCGTATAGAGGGCCCCGGAGACGGCAACCTAACAGAAGGCCAGTCTGGGCTGTTCTGGATGGAGGTGCGGGAAAAGAGTGAGGACAGGTCGTCATTGTCATCGTGAGGAGGTTGGCCGGCCATGACCAGCACGAGTGAGACTAGAGGAAAGGGACAATGGATGATACCAGTCGAACACTCTGTCACTCGGTCGATTCGAGGCTGACCATAGACGAGGCCAGGACAATTTGCGGCGTTGGCAGTATCAGGATATGCGGTGCACCGGACATAGTAGCGCCCAGGTCCACGATGAGCAGTGTCTCAAGGCCGTGGACCTAAGCCGCGTGTCGTCGTGGGAAGTATCACGCCACGTGATGGTGTTGCGCAACGGTGTCTGGCAAAAGTCTACGATTCCAAATTGGAGAGCAGGTTCAAGATTTGACTCGGTGGACACGAATTCGCTTAACAAGAAAGCTGGGGACCAGAATCAGCCACTAGTCCAGAGCCTGAGACCACACTGAAAACCGTACGAAACGCTTCAGTCCCTTGTTCCTCCATATTCAACAAGTGATCTAGTCAATGTAGTCATCAACCATACTGCGTCAGAAGGGAGAAGGGAGATATTGGCCTGGGTAAGGGAGGCCCAGTCGAGGAAAGGACCAACTCGCTTGTCTGAATGTGACATAAGCGCCCAATTTGTCCCCACGTCGGCCATCGTCAAGGCCATCCTCCTCATTGAGCTCGAAAGAGACTGTCTTTCTATATCACAGTATTCCTGTATATCATATTTTCCAAAATATAATTCACGCCGCATATTCGAGAGAATGTACGACCAAATTGATCGACCAGCGAGCTTAAAACCGTACCTGGGGGACGTCGGAGGACACCTGGCATATCCGAGTCCAAGTCTACGGAGGGTGCGAACTGCGCGCTAGGACGTTCGCCTTTCTACTTTCTTTCACTGCCAGTGCCGGTGCCCACCATTGCGCGACGCGGTCTGCCATTGCCACCCACGTCATGGTATTAGCTGACTCCACAGCTCGCAAACGTGGCGTTTGCTGGCGACGCTGGTGGCGCATGCGTCTCCGCGATACCTCAACGGCACGGAGCCACATTTTCAGAAGTGCAGTTTCCCGCATCTGTGCTGTGGCGCACGCCGCACTGGTATCTGTGGACAGGAGCATGCCTGAGAATGAGTTTGTGGCGCCGAAACTCTAGCACAGTATTGACTTGAAGCTTGTTAAGCTTCTAATAGGCCGTTGTCATGAAAGTAAGCATACACGATAGGAACGGCGTCTGAGTGGTAGCAGTATGACCATGGTGTATTGGTGCCCTACGGCGTGCAAAAGTCGAATGCAAAGACAAGCTAGGTCCTGCTAGGACAAGAGCGATTGCTTGAGAATACAATAGTTGATAGTAGTACAAGAACAAATGCATGCCAGCGAAAGAAGAATCAAATCAAGAGTCTAATAATACTGTACGAGCAAACGGGAACATGAACGAAGGCATCGTGTTACGTTAAAGGCCAGCACCAATCAAATAACCGTAGCTTCATAGTCATACTCGATTTAAGGATCAGACTCACCGCCCTGGTAATGCACTAATACGGGGTAACCGGAGCGCTCACGCTCAGTGGCGAAGCGCTCGACAGAGGAGGGCGTGGAACCACGGGCCTCGCCTAAGTGAAGCTCGCGTAGCGACGGCAGTATATTTGACATTTCGGTGACTTGTTCGAAAGTAGAGGCAACGATGGACGCCAGCGCACTTGAAACTCCAAGCCTCTTCACGCCTGGGAAAAGCCGGAAAACCTCCAACCACTGCACGGAGTCCGCCTCGCTCGGATCTCGCCATACGAACAAGTCGGCCGATGCCACGAGGTCCAACCGTTCTGGGCTGGTAAGGAGGGCAGAGAGTTGTCTGGAAATATGGACCAGCGTCTGCATCTGCAGATCTAGCTCGTCATAGGCGACGTGTAGCTTGAAATTCGCTGGCGATAGTGAAGCTGGCGACAGTCGATAGTCGTGGGTGAAGGTAATTTCGGCGTCTGAAAGCTCGATGGAGGTATAATGAGGCGACTTGAGCGCTTTCGCGCGACTAATGAACTGGGAAAGTTGCGGGATGTCGAACGAGCTCTGTTCGAATAACGTCACAGAGAATCGCTCCAGCGCGGGAGCGTCGATCTTGGCGACGAGGCTCTCGAGGTAGTCGACGTCACCTCTGAATTGAAAATTGGTTAGAGAAGGGAGAAAGGCACGGTTCTGCGGAGGTGGACCCGTGCTCCTTGCATTAAGGGACGACATTGGGGGGAGGAAGAGGATCACTAGGTGCTTGAGCCGACTCATTACGGCAAGACCAGTAGCGAAGAACTCGGGTGAGATGTATCCGGAAAATGGGATATTATCGAGTCGAAGAGAGACAAGTTCGTGCGCGGACGAGAGAACCCGCGGTAGCATGGGAAAGGCGGTGCTGTCTAGATGAATGTCGCGCAGTCTTGGGGCGTCTCCACCTAAAAATGCTGTAGGAAGAATCAACGACCTCATAGAATCCTGAGACCTAAGATGAAGGCGCTCCAGGGCCGGAAATGGTTCTCTTAGCAACACAAATGACTTGGCCAGCAAGGACCTTGTCACGGTGAGGTCGATTTCGCATATACGATCGGGATACCTGAGAGCAGCGACAACATTACCCTCGTCTTCCGGAAGCAAGCACCCAGTTGGGTACCATATAGCAATGGGCAGGTTCGGCCAGCATTCTACAGAATCCCTGACCGGTTTGTCGTATGTGTAGATGAGCCGAAGATCGAGACGGTGCGGCGACTCGAAAACGACGGTGCGCCATCTTCTGCATACGTGGGCGAGTCTATGCCATTCCCAAAGGCCGGATGACGTGGACTCGAGAGTAAGCAGCCGATGGCAGTCGAAAACTTCGAGCAAGAGTTCGTTAGGAAGTTTCTCGATTGTCAAGCCTCTTTGAATTCGGTCGGCTCCGCACTAGTCAGCTGGTGTCTCAAATACTGCAAGAAGTAAACACACTCTGGTTTTGTTGTCCATTCGGCTCCTCACTGAGGACCGCCAGCCCATCTTTGAGTTCCTTCTCCCTCCCTTCAAAAACGTTGTATTCTGCCAGCGGCTCTCGTCTAGCCTTCGAAAAGAGACGCCGAATTGCTCTATTGACTTTGGTGACAATAGTTCGCGTGGAGAACACTCGACGGGCGGCGGCGTTGATGCGACAACTGGGTGAAGGCCTATGGCGAATGTCCCATCAGCTCATTCTGAGGAAGGACCAGTGAGGGCCGTGTACGCACCGGAAAGGATTCATTGGCGAATGCAAGACGGACTAAGTCTGCTTATATTGACATCAACGGAGCATGAAAAGCGTGGACGGGTGGGCGGCGCATGTCCATCACATATACTCAGACACCGCTTGGCTGTGCACATCGCTGCCTCGCATTATGAGCACGCATGTCAGTGTCCGATCGCTATGTATGGCGGTGTCACTCACCTATGGCGGCAGCTCTGTACTGAGTAAGGCGTTGTACAAGACGTGTGCATGTGCATGCACAAATCACTGTTCCGAGATGGGATTTTATCCTCGAAATGGCCCGTTTGCAACTCGATGTGGACACGGCGTAACGCCTTCATCATGGCATTGTAAGCGTAAGCGCCACTGCCGTAGGGGAGCTTGTCAATGCCGTACCGGAACGGTATGCGGTGTCATTTTTAGAAGGTAATTTTCCCGGTCCGGAACGATGCGACAGGCCACACATAGACCTCATTGCCTCCTCGCCTCGACAAAAGGTACGTAATTAACACGTTCCTTTGATTTTACGGAATCGTGCTCAAGTGTTAAGCATATTGAGTGGCCGAGAGTCTGGTGACGACAGGAGCACGGCTTGCAGCACCCAGCACACTGCTTCTTGCCTTTTTGCTAGAATGTGCTGAGCAATTGCCTCAGCGGGCAGTCTGCAATATGAATGCCCTCAGTTTTTACATCTGCATCTAATCTCCGGCGTTACGCCTAGCTGCTTGCAAGACGGCCTCACATTTTGGATCAGGAATTTGAGGTCCCTCGATACGTAGTTCCGGTTATGGGTGTGCCCTACCGTTCAATCCCATTCGATAACAAGCTGATCACAATATACCACCACATAGGACGAGTATTTCTCGAGGACACAAGCACCTACCCCTGCAGAACCGATTCACAAGAACGAGACTGAGGTCGGGGGCCGACCCAAGGGAAGGCGTCGTAGTAGACGTGAAAGGAGGGAGAGAAAAGAGGCGCTCGAGTGGAAGCATGAACGCAAAGGGAAAGTGACAGATTGAGCCCTCTTCAACGCGTTCGATGCCGCTCTCGATGGTCAGGCAGCTTGCCATTTAGCCCCAACATACGGACCGACTCCTTGCACTGTATTCAAGTTTTAGTCTGAGTGTGTCACGCTACGAGGCCGGATGAGCCCAACGGATCGTAACATGCGAAGCATTGCAGTCGTCAGAGTGATGGAATGCACACACCCGAACTCCTGTATTGTCGGTCGACGCGGCCTCGACAAGGAGGCAAGGTCGTTGTCTCAGAGTCCGTGTTGCATCGCAGAGTGGCAGAAGTGGTGGGTGCTGACGGACGAATGTCGCTATGGGATCTCGCTGAAGCACGATGTCAGAACAAGTAGTTGTCGCTTGCTTTACGAAATTAGCTGGGCAGTAATAGTGGATATTGACTCGTAATGGTAGTACGGTGTCAACCACTCGTATGTACAAACATTCCGGGACTCGTTCCCAAAGGTGCGCGGTTATGGGGCGAGAGGAGAGCCTGCGCGCGGCGAGGAATGGCTCGATGGTCGCCTTCACCGATCCAAATTCGCCATTCCCCTCAAAGAAGACGCTTCGTAGTGCGGGCAACATTTCCACCTGCCCTGTCGCACCTGCTAGGGCAGAAGCGACACGCGACCCCAACTGCCGACTTACATAAAGCTCCTCCACAGCGGCAAATAGGCGAAAAAGGTCAAGCCAATCCGCAGGGTCTCCAGTGACTCGCCAACCTTCTTCCCTCTCTATATTAGAGCCAACGCTGAGACGTTTGACGCCAGAGCGGACAGGCATCCACTGGAGGCAAAATTGAGCCACGGACGAAATGTGCCAATCTGCGACTGTGCACAAGATGTCGGACGGAACGGATCTAATAATCGGAGACCCTGTCAACCGGCCAGCCTGATGGAAACCGAGTGAGACAAGTCCGACCCTCTCGATAACTGTTGCTTGACTAGGTGACCTCAGCCTTTCTGTGCGACAGATAAGCCGACGCAGCTGTGGAACGTCGAAGATGACCCGGTCGAAGAAAAATTCGTCCAATTCCTTAACGAAAAGTATGTCGATTGCCTGAAGGAATGGGGCTTCGATTCTGGCTATGAAGTCTTCCAAGTATTTGCAACTCCCGTGGAATTTAAATTGGGTGAGGGTCGAAAGGGTCGATCGAGAAGATGGAGGAGAGTCGGACCATTTATCAGGTTGCGTGGAAACGAATAAAATTCCAAGTGTCTTGAGTTGAGGCAAGCTGGATATCCTGGCGACTATCGCTTCCGGTGATATACGGTCAAAGTTCGGCATACTCCAAAGCTGAAGATCGACGAGGTCCCCGCAAGACAAAAGGAATTTTGGTGATTCTAGAAATGGGATGAGGCCTAAGAAGATCTTCTGTAGGCGAGGAGCAGATTCACCCAAGAAGCCTCGAGAGAGGATGGGCGTCCTATCAGTCGTGTATAGCCGAAGATTTGTCAATGAAGGGCATGGCTCCTGCATTACATTTGAAACTTTTTCTAGTAACGAGGCGTTTGCAACAAGCTCGATCGAGCATACACGATTGGGGTTTTCGATCGCAGCAAGGATATTATCCTCATCTTCGAAAGATGGAAAGGAAATATTCCAAGAACTGTAGTCTATGGCGATGGGAATTGTTAGTGGCCAGTTGTCCAGGTACTTCCTCACGGGTGTTCCAAAGGTACAAAGGAGTCGCAGGTCGAGATAGCGCGGCGACGCAAAGACGATATGTCGCCATCTTCTGCACACGTGCATGAGTGTGGTCCATCTCCAGATGCCATCCTGCGATCCCCTGAGTCCCTCTCTGCAGAAACTGAATATCTCCAGGAGGACGTCGTCGGTGAGTATTCCGATCGTCCCTGTTCCAATACAGAGTGAGCGATTTCTTCTGCTTGAACCCTGCATCGGACATACCTCGGAGGAACAGTTGCTTTCCAGATTCTTCCGAATCGCGACGATGCATGATACTGCCGTGATGCCTCAAGTCAGACCAGGTGAATGGTGCCACTGCAGTTACTGTATTTGGGAGGTTGCATCCGTTACCAAACAAATATCAACCGTGACCTTAACCCCGGTCGCTGTGAACTCGGCTAAGTCACTGCTGCTGTCTTGCTTAGCGCTGTCCGAGTTTTTTTTCACAATCACAAGAGCAGCCAATGGACCGGAGACGTGTCTTGAATTGGCCGTCTCGACCTGACTTACTGTATGCGGTATGGTGAGGTGATTATCAGCCCATTTGTCTCGGTCAAAGACCAGCCGGGGTTATTTATTCTGTCTCCTCTGATTCCCCACCCCTGTTCGCTCTCATGGCAAACGAGGCTCTCATCGTCGAAGTCGTTCAGTTCATCTGTACCAAACAGTGCGAGGCGGACCCCTCCCTTTTCGAAGCAGTTCGGAACATCGTGCAGCGCTGGCAGTAAGTTCCGCAACTGCGTACCTTCGAGCAAGTTCACGAACCAATGTTCTCTCGGTAGCGACAAGGGAATGAAGGGGCAGTACTGGGGCACTGTTATAGGGAAACCCAACAACATATACTGGGTCCTTTGTAAGTTAACAAGATTCACCTCCCGGTCCGACGCTAAGCTTGCTTCCGTAGTTTGGCAGTCGCACGCGCATGCGGCTGCTTTCGCGGCGGATCCCTCGTACCCGGAGTTCGTCCAGAAGCGCATGTCTCTGGCGACAACTCCCGTGCGTGACCACCGACTGACCGTGTCGGGGGCCCCACTGCCCTGCATCGAGGCGCCTGTCTCCGAGGTCGACTTCTACAAGACGCGAGATTTTGGCATCGAGGAAACGCACGAAATGGCACGCAACACGATCCACATCGTTCGGTCGTTGCAGGCACGAGGTTTCCATGGTTGCAGTTTTGGTGTGGCGCACGATGATCGCACAGTAGGCGTTTATCTTGGTGGGTGGGACAGCGAAGAGGTACGTTGTGAAATGGAAACATCACGCGTGTGAAACTAATACACCGAAAGGACCATATGAACTTAGGAATGGAAGAGGGACACGAGAAATTTAGGGAGTTGTCTGAAGAAGCCATGGAGCAATTGGCTGACCTTGTCATCGTGCACGTAGTTTTCAAGAAGCATGGCGCATAAGGCCTAGGAGAGGTTGCTGCGACGACGAAATCCCGTGCATAAAATTCCTTGCCCTTCAAATCAATTGCGCCACCACACGGTTCACCTAACACCAACCGTGCACTAGTTCTACTAATCTACGTTCTATCCCTCCTTCATTGTTTATTGGATTTTATCTAAGTATACTACTACTAATACAGGTTACTTACTACTCATGAATTTCTGGCGGCCTTTGACAATGCGACCAATCGAGGTTTAGTGGCAACGCGAAATGTAATGCGAGTGTGGGACATGCAGAGGAGTATTGTTTCAGACGAACAGACGACTTAGTGTAAAACGGCTCATTTTCCAAGCCCGCGTCATTATGTCCGTCAGTGGAGTGGAGGTCCTTACGCCGCTTTCAACGAATACAGTACAGTGCATTGCGTGAGGCTTCGGTAACACACGAAACAATGTCACTTGCCATCTGTGGGTTGACATGATAGAGTGTGGGATCGGTCTAACTTACGAGGGATTGGGTGACAGCAAGGTATTGTGGCTATCATCCCACGGAACATTGCAAACCTGGACTCAATGAGCAAGACGGATCGCAGAAATGCTTTACGGCACTGTTGACCCTTCGCAGCCACTGTAATAAAGAGGACCAGATCGTTCCTAGCTCAGGAATCGGATCCGCCACGGCCCGACGGTAGAGGAACGTGTGATGCATCACGCGTGACTATTGATATTGATATAACTTACTTATATGGATATGACACTTGGTAACTGTATCGTAACACTCACGTAACTTACGTTGCTGTAAGTTACTCACTTGAAGTTTGTCGAGATTGACGGTGAGGGCCCGGGAAACTGTTCTGCTGTGACGGCACATGTTTTAGTAACTTAGCGGGGTCTAGTTCTATAGGTCCGCAGCGCGCTGTAACGTAGCGGAATGTATTCCTGGCACCGAACATTTACGACACCTTTCCCAGGAAATTACAGTAACTGAGGGAAGATCTTCGTGGATCTGCACCCTCTCTGCGCCATCCCTGCGTCTTCCCCGCCAATCCAGTGTTCTCCACTATGCGTGTGGACATACTGTAGGATTACACCAAAATGAGGAACAGAGTGAAATGATTTCAAAAAAGTTGACAAGGTCGGTAGGCTTGGAGATCGATCCATAAGTCACGGCTGCGTCTCTCCACAATATTGGGGGGACTAGTAGAATATTGGGCTGGCGAGATGTTGATGCGGTATACGGTGTCAGTCCACACCACCATAAGTTCCACATCACCGTAAGTTAGGTTCCCAAGGTCATGCCGGGTCCTCGAGGACTGCAGATGTTTACCAGGCGGTGGGTGTTGAGTCTCGCTTGGAGTGGTACAAGTCCTACCGTACACAACGCTATAGGGATGGATGAAAGCCAGAGCACGCGGGCATGGAGTCTCAGCAGTCTAGCTGCGAAGCCAAGATGACATCTAAAATACATTGGGTACCATGAAGCAGATAACGGGGGGCATGTCGGCACGTAGAGTGCGTTATCGTAAACCATCAAAAAACCGAAAAAAAAAGTAGTTCCACAGATCCAGAGAGTGAGGGAGAAAAAGGCGGTGAAGTATGAAGCAGAATGTTTTGAAAAAGAAAAAAATAACAGACATTGATCGACGTCCCAGGCCTCTAATCGCTGTCACTCAGATTATCGGACGAATCGTCTCCTGCATAGTGCATAGTTACGGGATGGCTGGAAAGCCGGCGCGCAGCGACGAACGGCTCGATAGAAGGAGACATAGACGACTGGGGCGCCTCTATGTGGAAATCGCGCAGCAATGGCAAGATCCCGCGTGCCATATTCCCGGTGACCTGTTCGAGCGTGGAGGCGATGTTGGGTACCAAAGCGCCCGCGACCTCGAACTTCCGCACGCCCCTGAAATGGCGCAAAAGTTCGAGCCATTTCGCCGAGTCCGTCTCTCGCGCGTCGCGCAGGGAGAACAACATCGGAGACCCGTTCGTGTCGAGAGACTCCACGTTCGAGAGAAGTCTCGAGAATTGCCGGCCTACGTGGACCAGGATCATCATTTGCCGATCAACATCGTCACACGAGATCTGCATCCGGATAGTCCCGGAAGCGGAAGGAGGTGGCGCGAGGCGGAAATCGTGGGTGATGGTGAGGTCGTCTTCCGAAAGTCGGAAGGACGTATGGTGCGGAGCCCTCAGCGTCTTCGTGCGATTGATGAATTGGGCAAGCTGCGGAGTGTCGAACGTGTTTAGTTCGAGAAAGTTGAGTTCGACTTGCTCGACCGCTGGAGCGTCGATTCTGGCGACGAGGTCCTCGAAGTAGTCGCTGTTGCCCCGGAAGTGGATTTCAGTGAGAGCGGGGAGTATAGGGCGGGTTTTAGGGGATGAAGGTGTGCGGTTCTGATCGGGGCGGAGGCTTGGAGGATGGAAATAGAGTTTGAGTTGTTTAAGTTGGGGCGTCGAGGAGAGGCCAGCGGCAAGGGACTCTGGCGAGAAATATCCGGAATTCGGAACGTCATCGAGCTGAAGAGAGACAAGCTCTCGAGCAGACTGGATCAACAGGGGTAGAGCGGAAAAGGCGGTGCCAGTCAAATGAACTTCCCGCATTCGTGGGGTGTCACCGCCCAAGAAACCAATGGGAAGGATCAAAGGACTCGACGCGTCTTGCGACCCGAGCCGCAGGCACTCCAACATAGGAAAAGATGCCTGCAATAACACAGCCGATTTCGTCAAGAGCGATTTTGTCATAGGAACGTTCAGCTCGCATATACGATCGGAGTGTTTGAGAGCGGCGATGACATTCTCCTCATCTTGTGACGAGACGGGCCGACCGCGGGTGCGTCGGGGGTAACGTATGGCGACGGGTAATGCTGGCCAGAAATCTAGGGTCTTCCTGATTGGTTGCTTGTAAGTGTAGACAAGTTCCAGTTTAAGGCGGTGTTGAGACTCGAATATGATAGATCGCCACCTGCTGCACACGTGGGTGAGCCTATGCCATTCCCACGGGACACATGACAGGCCAGAAGACTTGAGGGCGAGCAGCCGATGGCAGTCAAATATCTCGAGGAAGACTTCGTTGGGAAGGGCTTCAATTGGTGCGGGTCCGCCATCCTCTTCTTTTACGTACGACATTATGAGTGTTTTGTGCCCCGTATCGAGCGTCAATCACGTACCCTGAACCCCTTTCTCACGTGTCTCTTCGTCGTGAGTTGTATCAACGTGTTCCGTCTCTCCTTCAAGTACCTCCCATTCTTCAATGTTGTGCACCGGCACCTGCGTAGGCTTGTGGAATAAGCGTCGAACGATCGCATTGATTTTGGTGATGAGTACGCGTGGGGAAAGGATTCGATGGAAGGGTCTTTGAGCACGACCATTTGAAGACGATCTACGTTGAGGACGCGTCAGCTCGACACGGCCGCGAAACGAAGAAGGCAATGAATGCTAGAGGCATACCGGAAAGGATTCATCGATGGATATGCGCATTGAGGGTAGGTTAGTTAGTGACCTTATATCCGGGCGTTAGTCGACATGACAAGGGTGTGCGGTGAAAGAGAAAGGTGTCCTAGTCACGGATATTCGGGTACCGCATTGCTGTGCAATTTCCTCGCAAGACATTTTAGTTCTCCAATAAATGCGATTCTGCATGCGAAAGCTATCGTAGAATATATGCGTCCCTTCGGGAGTACTGTGCTTCGAACCACCATTTTCATAGGCAATATATGATGCGTATTTGGGGGGTTGGGGGGTTCGGATCAGGTGCGTTTGGTGGGGAAATTACAGCAGCACTGTTAGGGGTCCTGGCTAAAAGCGCCGAGGTACAACATTGCAATAACACGGATTCGACGGGAGACAAGGGCCGCTCAGCCGGGAACACGTGTTACTCCTCGTCGTGTCGTACACCAGCGCGAAATCACTGTAACTTACTAATATAGTTACATCACTAGAGTCACTCACCAAACTTTCCTGTGCGATTACGGCCCAGAGGCTGTACTATCGTCTCCTGCAAATAGTAGGCGCAAGAGTAGGCGCGTCCATGGGCCAACGGCCTTTTCAACATTGCTGTATCGGTACACTGCCTCCAACTAGAACATGCTGGATACTCGTAATGAAATGCGAATTCCGATTGATCTGCAATTACTTACTTCGACCAAAAGCCTTGTTTCCATCGTGGAAGTGTCGACAGGATCCTGCGTATCATAATCCTATTAGATGGCCTTTGTTCTGCCAGTGCACCATCGATAAAACGGTATTTGGAGAACTGCAGTGCGATAGGTAAACCTTTCCGGTCAATCCTTTTATCCCTTTTCCAGTGTCTGTGACACGTAATCCGATAGGCCTGCTCAAACATGCGACTAGCACTTGTGTTAGAGCATGTATCAGGGTGGAAGTGATTTCCGGGGCGACTATTACTGGAGATGGGTAAGGCTGATGGGCAGCATGTTTGCGCTGCTTCGTACAATCGACAGCCTCATAGTAGGCTTCACCCAGTGTGTGTCCTCACCTTTGGAGCATGCTCGCGCCACGGTGCGCGAAACACGCGCCCGATCACAACACCCAATTAAACTCAACGCGAGCTGACTGGCGCTGACCCTCTCACACTAATCACAACCTTTCGCTTCTTCGCCTCTCCTCGAAGCCTCTCTGAACAAATACTGACAACCCGATAGGGTCGTTCATATGCATTATCTGCTAGCCCGGAAGCTCGCTGAAATATCGCTGTTGGGAGTAGAAGGTTCTCCCTCGCTTATGCTCTGAGGCTCCTCAAGGCCCTTTAAGATCCGAAGCCAAGATCCCTTCATTTGGGTGAGCTGTGCCGCCAGTAATAGCAGGTCCCGGGAGATGCAGCGATTACACCCCTTCGACCTTCTTAAGTGCTACGTGCGACTGCTCAAATGTCCATTGTACGGAATACATGTCATGGAGACGACATGGTATGGCGCCGAAAGAGAAAAGCCGCAGTGTGTATGGGAGGAGGGAGCGAAGCACAACCTGGTGCCTGCCTGATATAGGAAGTATGGCGCACGGAAGAATGTCAAGTACCGTGATGATCGATTGGCTGGCAGGCTAGCACGCGGCATGAGGTGATGCTACTCGTGTGGGCACCCATGCAAAGAATGTTGTCTGTTTCGATTTGGTAGCGAACGCCGCGTACTTTCGTTATCCCAGAGGTTAATTTGAAGAGCACCGCACTCATATACGAGATGATGTTCTTTGAGTGAGAACCGGATGTGAATGTGATATAGCCCAAACTCCCGTATGGGTACAAGTCAAAGGATGGAATTCAATGGAAAATGTAGATACACAAGGGACGTACAACATAGGATTCCGGACCGTAAGGTACACAAAATTTCAATACTGTACTAAATCATTGTTTTCAGTTTGAAGGGTAGGTTGGTTCCCAACTCCGACGATGGTGACTCGAGTCTCTCAAAGGACTCCCCTGGCGGGTCAACAAGAGTTACGGGTAGACCAGAGAGCCGGCGAACCGAGACAAATTGTTCCACAGATGTTGATGACTCGCCCTCCAGGCAGAGAGAGTGGAGGGCGGGCATTATCTCGGTAACCATCCCCTCAGTGACGCCTTCGAGTCCACGAGCAACGTACCTGGCCAACTTCCCAGACACGTGCAGAGTTTCCACGGCGGTGAACGGACGAAATAGTTCTAACCATTCAATGTCATTTATGAAGTCGTTCCCATCTGGTAGGGTATCGCGTGCGTCGATGGCGAGATCGTCTACGTTGCAGAGCATGGTACCAGATTGACTGAGTGTCTGGGCCACATGCGAGACTTGCCAATCCAACTCTCGGCACGAGATTTGAAGAGAGAAATGATTTTCGGCGAGGACTTCCTCCCGTTCACAATAGAGGCTGACGTAGACGTTAGTCAAACCAAAATCCACCCGCGCGCGTTTAAACCGGGCTAGGTAAAGATTTTGGGTGCGACCAATAAATCTGAAAAGCTCGGGAACTTCAAACTCAAGCTGATTGAAGTATGATATTCGGAAGTAGCCAAGTTGAGGTGTGTCGAGTTGGGCAACCAGGTCCTCCGAATACTCCCTCACGCCATGGAATCCGAAGGTTGTAAGAGAGGGAAGACCAGTCCGCGTCACGGCATCCTGAATTCCTGCTCTAGGGGGATGAATCGGCGATTTGAATCCAATGAAGAGAGTTCTGAGCCCTGCCAACGCCGCCAGGCTCGTAACCATCACCTCTGGTGAAATGTAAGTATCACGTGGTATGTGGAGTCGAAGCTCGACGAGGCCAAGAGCTGACGATAGAAGTGTTGGAAAAGCCGGAAATTTAATCCCTTCTAAGTGAGCAACCCGCAAAGCTGGGGCAGATCCGCCCAAGAATTCATCGGGAAGGGCAGGAACATTATCTTCTTCAGACGCAAGCCGGAGATGTGTCAGCGCCGGAAACGGTTTCCGGGTCTCCGTGGCCATCTTTCCCAACAGCGAGCTCGTCACAGATATCCCAACATAACGTATACGGGCGGAATCCTCAAGTGCAGCGACGATGTTATCTTCGTCGCTAGGAGTGAGGCCCTTGATAACACAAGTGCCCCGATACGTGGAGTAGTCGATGATAAGCGGTAAAGATGGCCAGCAGCCTAGATTCTCCTTGACAGGCGTCCCGTATGTGCAGAGGAGTTGTAGATCGAGACGGCGTGGAGATGAAAATATGATGCGTCGCCATCTTGAACATATGTGCGCCAGTCTGTGCCAATCCCATATGGGGTGAAAGTAGAACACGGACTGATCCTGATCCCTTCGATAGAAGTCAAATATTTCGAGCAAGACAATATCAGGGAATGAGTCGATTGTCATTGCGTATATGTGACTCTCGCCTATGCGCACTTATCAGTCAGTTCTGGGACCAGACGCAAACGTGACGGACGTACTGCCTTCAGCCACTATTTTTAGCGGCTCCTCGCATAATCTTTTCGTGATCTTTCTGGTCTTCAGCCCTTCGTGGGGGTGCGTTGGTGTTGAAGGACAGCTAATTTGAGATTAGTGACAATATTGCAAACAAAAGGTCCTAGAAATACCGAACGATGCATGAGAAGCTCATTGATCGAGGCTTTGGCCCACGGACAGCTAGCTGATTGGGGGGACAAGCAGCTGCTTTTATATTCGTACCTGGAACGGAATCCATGCAATTTGCCTGCTAAATGATTCTAGGGGACTCCGTAAGGATATTCACACGGCGCAGGCTAATTCAATCCAGGCTAATCGGACATATCGTAGTCTCACCTCCGAAGTAATAAACTATCTATAAGGAACAAAGATGAACGATTCGCAATCAAGCATAGAGGACAGGTGCATGGAGCATATAGCACCGCTGTGGAGAGTCGTGATCGATCATCCAAGTACAACTAGTAGCACCACCTGGGCGGGATGTGTACTCTACTTCAGTACTACTTCTTCAGATAAGATCTGAAAAGGGGTTTGACGCTGAAAAAGTGGTCCAGGAAAAGTAACATTGCTTGCAGGTACTGCTGTAATAGGCGCTCCCGAGTCCTAGTGTTGGATCAACACTACCAGAGTGGGGCAGTTACTGTACGGCGCTCGATATCACATTCCTACACAAACCGTCTCATGCGCATTGCGACTAGGGGCGATAGAAACTGCTGAATATGGGTTTGAAATTTTCCCGTTGGGGATAAGTCGTGGTTGGCCTGAGCGTTGTTTCTTGCCATTTTGACATGTATCAGACATGGACGCACAGTCGGCAGCCACTAGACACCACCACGTGCATCACAACCAGTCGTGTGGGCTAATCGAGTGTGGGCCATGAAGCTATCATGCACAAGATCATGCATCATGAGACGTAGTCAGAGAACTCAACAACGTTACCTCGTGCAAATGCTGTACGTTGCGTGTTGAACGTTGAACGTCGGGCCGCCAGCCTCTGCGGACGCACCATGATTCCTCATTTCAGCGGATTTTGACGCCTTCCCAGCTTCCACAGGTTATCGATCTGATGTCAGATTAGGGGATGAGACCCCCAAAATCGAATCTGGTTTCCGGAAGTGGCAGAAGAGAAACATCGAGTCCATCGGAAAATCTGTATCAGGCGACATAACTTTGTGGCAAGACGCTGGGAATATGATCGTTGGTAAACGGGGGTGGAGGCGGATAAGCGCCATATTGTGGCGCACCTCGAAATTTTTACGTGCCTGCTGTAATCGATGGCGTGGACGCGCGTTCAGCTGATAGGCGTATACAGCATCATGACCTTGGTCTATCCACAGTAAATGCCGCCTCAGGTCGACGACCGAACCCGCGTAGCGACGATTTCCTCTGTGTCAGTGCCCACACTTCCAATCGATCCTGACTCTCACCCCGACTCGCTTGTGGACGGAAGGAACGTGTTTTTTTTCGCGTATACACTTTTCCCTCCCTATTGCGGCATTCTTATTCCGTGTGGAAGGTTGTCGGTGTTTCAGTGCAGGTGCAGAAACATAAAACAAACGACTATGATCCCAGCTGCAGTCGATGCATGTGGATGTCGCACGCTTAGTATCCAAGCGGTGTTCGGTCATCAGGTAGTGAGAATCGCAAGACATATAAGTGCTAGCATTTTCACACCGTCATCTATACACTTATCTATTCACTCATTCCATCTATTAGAACCGATTGGGGACGGACTTGGGCCAAATACGGTACGTAATCAACAGACTCGTCCAAAAGCTGATCGGAGAACATTGACACTGCAGAATACAACAAGACGACATCGAGCAGAAAAAGAAATAGGTTGAAAACAAGCGATGAAACGATAACTATCGTCCGTGGTGCTACATCGCAAGCGTACGCGGTAGGATTGGGGAAAGTAAGCAAAAAAAGTATACGTTGGGCATTGCTAACACAGTCCGGCGGCCCAAGAGTTGCCTTCCAACGAGATCTCCTCCGTTTTGGACACCTTTTTCGAAGTGTTCATGAGCTTCTTCGTCATTACGTCGGAGAAACGGGGCCCGATCTCCTCTCCGCTCTTCAGGCAGTGCGTCAGCCGCGCATCAAAAGCCTTGAAGAGCCGTTCGACTTTCTCCCTCTTCTGCATGACCTCGTATTGCGGCGTGCTAAGACAAGCCTCTTGATGCTTTTTGTCGTTATGGCGAACTCTCGAATCTGGCCGTCCGAAATAGTCGCCGCACCGAGGGCAGAACTTGAGTTCGGAGGGGTGCTTCTCGCACGACTTGCAGTGGCGCTGAAAAGTTACCCACGTGCCGAATTGCGGCTTCGGGCAGAGCTTGCACTTGATGACTCTCACCGCTCCGCGCTCTTTTTCAGCCTGGGTCATCTGGAGCATCAATCGCTCCCTCTCCGACAAGTTATCCGGGATTTCACGGAGGTCCTCCTCGTCTTCGGCATTCGCTTGAAGGACAATCTGCTGCGGCGCTGAACTTCCCGTCTCGTGCCGCGTTTCCACCTGCTCTCTCCCCACGATCCAAGACGGCAGTTCCTGCTCAAGGGCTCCCATCGACCCCTGCGGGACACTAAGTCCCGAGAAGGATCGATGGTATACTCCTCGCGCTGTCGTGGATGCGAGCCTCTCCGCTCCGCGTCCCGCCGCCTTGGATATACTATTGATTTTACCTCGGGTCCTCGTGGCAGGGGAACGACGAGTCCCTTTCGTGGACTCCGGTCCCCCTGGGGCCCGTGTTACACTTGGCTTGGCCCTCTTCTTCGGGCCGCCCGATCCATCTCGACCGCTGTTCTTGTCATCAGCCAGCAGGACAATCATAGTTATAGGTTTCATACCCTTCGCGACGTCGCTTCCCAAGGTAGCTAGACGTCCCCGCCCCCAGCGCGACCATCTGAGTCATCGCCTCGGTTGGTGTGGCCAGATGGCCGATGGGTTGCGCGAGATCCCATGTGGCTGAATGTCTAATAAAATAGTTTCAGAAGGAGCGGTCATGTATTGGTGGAGTTAATGGTACGCACGTATCGTCGGTCATGAAACCGAGAAGTGGGTCGACGTCAGATTGAACCTGCCCAGCCAAGTTGCTACCCCCTATGAGCCAAGTAGGGCCTACGCAAGTGAGTTGATTCGGGTCCAAAGCCTCAGTGGTGTCGAATGGAAATGTGAAGCCTTGTGGTTCGACCTATGAAAAACCAAGGTGAGCAGTACCCGCTGAGTTGACGCACTTGTACTCACAAAAGACGAAAGCGCTACTCCGTGGATAGGAAATGGAAAAGATTCGTTGATAATCCCATCGCTCTGGAGCGACGGTAGGGAGCTAGCATTAGTGAGAGCTTTGAACCGGGTGAGTACGGACAAAAAGGCAGGGAGCCGGCGACTTACAAGGTGTGCTAGAAAGGGGGAGAGAAAGGGGAACGTCCTGCAGGATAACGGGATGAGTAATAAGACTAAACAGAAAATAGCTATCGCATGCTCACTGGTTGGGTGAAGAAAAATTCTTCCGCGTATACGCCTGTGTTGTTGGTAAAGATGGGTGGCATGGTATCTGGCACGGTCGTCGTCTTATCTATCGCGGTAGCATCCAGGAAGGGGATGCTCTGACAGGAATTGGCCTCGGCCACCCCGCATCTGGACGTCCGAGTCCAGTTGGTAGCCTATGACAAATGTAAGTTCTCTCACGTTCCAACGAAAATATGCTCACAAAATCGGTTTGAAAGGCGGATGTCTCAGTGGGGTTTTTTCCGCTTTGTCCCCAGGCAAGCGTAGCATCCAGAATGTCGAGGGGAATACCCTCAACGTCGAGTCCAGGCTGGGTATATCCGGCAGTCTGGGCCCATGCCGCCATCTCACCCTCCATAGTGGCCGAAGGATCCGGCCAGAGCGACAAGGCTGATAAATCGGCGGGGGCTGTATCTGGATAAGTCATCGTGGTGCGGTGAATTGTGGGTGTCAGTACTAGAAGCGGTGGGGAGTGTGAACGGCAGAGATTGCGAGAGAAAATGCGGAGAGGGGCTCTTTAAACAAGTTCCGGAGATGCTATAATGGCCTCGCTT
>WITN01000771.1:0-40560 GCA_015025155.1 Lactarius quietus | reverse complement strand
ACAGGTCGTAGCTTTCCCCGTCCTTCTTTTTAATGAAAAAAAAGGATGATGCGTACGGGGACTTTGATGGGCGAATGTATCCCTTCTCTATCTGTTCATCAATGAAGCTGTCCAAAGCTTCATCTTCGACTCTTGTCATAGGGTATACCTTGCAATCAATGGCTTCTGGGGCTCCCTTTTTGAATTCAATTGCATGGTCGCAACTTCTTTTTGGTGGGAACCTTTTTGACTCTTCTTCTCCGAATACCTTCGTGTATTGTTGGTATTCTTTTGGTATGGCGACCGTTTTTGTATATTGTTTGGCATCGATTGCGAGTTCGACTGCTGATCGTCGTCCATATACTTGGTCACCTAGTTGGGTCACTACTTGCTCTTTGTCTTTCGTGGTGAACATTCGTGATATTTTTATGTCGTCGTCTTCTTCCTTGAGCAATCTTGCCAGTACCGCTCTTCTGTCGTTTGGGTTAACTGATCGTAACACTATAGGGAGTTGTTTCTCATCTATAGTGGCATGGCGCCAACTGAACCTTGGTTCATAGGTTGCGAGCCATGGATATCCCAGTAGTACGTCTTCTCTTCCTATGTCGGTGATAAGGAAACGCATTTCCCTGTTTGTTCCTCCTGTTTCCACTTTGAGCGTCAGATAGTGTGTGATCTGTCCCGCTTTATTAGTGGTATCATCGATGTTGTAGATGTTTTTGGGCTTATCTAGTGCCCGTTGTCCTAACCCCATCCTTTTGACGAAATTCGGATGTATGAAGTTGTCGGTGGCACCTGAGTCCACCAACGCTTTGATGTCGGCCATGTTATAACTTGCGCGAATTGACACTGGTACTCTCATAGAACGGTAGCGCATAATGTACACAGAGTTACAACGTATTGCCCTCACCCAGGCCGCCGGGTTCAGGCGTTTCCAAAATCCTGTCCCATCAACTGTTGTAGGACCAGGTCTTTGACTTCTTCATCGTCTCCTGCGACTCCTCGTAACCATTCCGCCGCTTTTTCTTCTTTGGTTTGTGGCACTCCTTCGGTAGCTTCTGTAGAGCGTGCTTGTGTGTCACGGCGCCTGCGAGGTTGTCTGCAGTCGCGACTGATGTGTCCCATCTTCTGGCAGTTGTAGCACTGCGTTTGACTATGGTCTCGTTTGAACTGCCTCTGGATAAATCCCCTCGTGGTGGGAATGGTGGTTGTGGTGGCCTGGTGTTCCTAGGATGGTTGTTTATGACCTCCTCGGCTCCTGCTAGCCGTCCTCGTACTCGGTCTGCTGATGTGTCCATTCGGTCATCATTACGGAGTGGTGCGAGCAACTTAGCTAGTGCTCCTCCGGTAGCGCGTCCTGTTTGAATGCATCGAGGTTTCCTCTAACCGTCTGCATGTGAATCCACTTTTGTTGTCTCTTTAGGGCGGATTCCCTCCACTCTTCGTAGTTTCGAGGATCGTCATGTTGATACATGGTCTCGTATAGCGCTCTTGGCAACCCTTTCGTAAAATACTTGAGGTTTGTTCGTTGTTAATGTTGTATCCTGCGTGTCGAACGAGTTGTTCGTATAGGGCAATGTAGTCGTCGATTTTGCCGTCTTTCATGTGTATTCCAGCGTCTAGTTGTGCTTGTGCTCGTTCCTTGCTAAGAACGTCACCGAATTGTCTCTGGAACGCGTTGAGTAGGTTTTCCCATAACCTATTGTCGAATTGACTGGTTCCTGTGGCCACCTCGTTTACGAGCCATCGGCTGGCGGACATAACCCATTGGTTAACCGCATTTCCCTGAATGTATGTTAGGAAAACATAGCTTTTTGGTACTTGTTTATCATGGCCGAGTGGTTCGCATTGACCCCTGCGTAGACCTCCCATTGGAGGATGAAGGCTTCTGCTTGTGACCTCTGTCCTGTGAATGTAGGTGGTGGGTTACCGATGAATTTGTCATTTCCGCCTTGCATGGCTACTGCTGGTCCTGCGAGGGGTGGTCCTCCTCCTGGTGGTCCTCCTCCTGGTGGTCCTCCTCCTGGCGGTCCTCCTCCTGGTGGTCCTCCTCCCGGCGGTCCTCTTAATGGCGGGAAGGGCCTATTGTCTGGTGATGGTACTCGGTTGCGGTTGAGCCTGAATTCGTAGAACATGTTTGTTCTTTCAGGTTCGCTTGGCGCATCGGGGACATCTGGTCCCATAGCTCGATTGACGGCTTCCATGTCTTCTGGTTGTAGTTGTTGGACATGACCCGTTTGTTCGTTGATAACGAGTCGGGGTGGTGAAACTTCTGTTTGAGTAGTCGTGTATGGCATTCTTCTGATAGGTTCAGGAATATGTAACTCAGCTGTTTGCGCGGCTAGTGCGTCTACTTCTGGTGATTGTGCTACGGCTTCCGTAGGTTCGTCCTCGCTTTGCGGAGTCGGCGATCTTTGGCTAGTGTGGCTTGACGGGGTTGGTGTAACTGTTCGTAGTTGGAACTCTGCTCTAGGTGGCTCCGTATCGAGGTTTGGTTGTTCTTCCTCTTGGCCGTCTATGGGCCCTTGGTGATCGATTGGTCGTGCGTCGACCAATGGTATGTTGATGTTTAGGTCGTCTGCAGCTGGTCGTGTTGCTTCAAAATAACTATTAGTGTTGCTCCACCTAAGCTCGACCCAGCAACAGCGCTCTTTGTTGAATACTACTGGATGGAAGCGTTGCGATGTGGCTGCTTCCGCGTAATATCCTGTGTTGTTCTCTTCGGTCCTTCTGGTGTCTGGTACGTGTCGCCACCTTACTCGTCCTACAATGTATCGAGTAGGTGCGTCTCTTTGTCTTGAGTCGATGCGATAGGGCACAAAGTCCCAGCCGTCTTTCGTATTGAGAGTTGCCACGGCGTTCGTGTTTTGAGAAGAGCTTGGATTTAATGTTACGTGCGATCCGCACGTGAGCCTGACTTAGGCAACGTAAAGTGAACGCGGTGACTTAGCAGCGGCTATACTCAAGCACTAAGGCTGAGTGACGTCTCAACGCTCGAAGGCGGAGGTAGTTCTTGAACTTGCTTCTGAATACGCGGCCCCGAAGGACGAGAGATAGGAAGAGGGAAGTCGGCTTTTAGATATCAAGACGAGAATTGTACAAGAAATCCAAGCTATCGACTACAACAGTCGATAGCTTCCTTATAAACTATTCGCGCGATCCGCCTTCGTCAGCGAGACCGCCACTACTACTAATCTGCTGGTAATCGTCCACTAAGCCAAACGCCACAACTACTACGACTCTTGGTAATCGTACAGCAAACCTCAGTCATCGTATCGTACTAGTATCAGTAATCATCATAGTAACCATGTGAGCCGAAGTATCAGTAATCATCATAGTAACCATGTAAGCCGAGCCACGACGTCATGCAATCACGAGCCTATACGTCCCATGACTTATGGGTTAGGTCAGATACATACCATGACCCGGGACGTAACACCATGCAAATGTATGACAGACATACTGTTGGGTGGACCGCCCTTCTAGCTGTGATAGTTGTGTAATCTCAATACATTGGTCAGGGGTGTTAATTGGTCCACCCTCATTACAATGAGGACCATGAATACATCCCTATACATTCCCTGACATATGATACCCTAGCCAATGTCAGCTGATATCCACATGAGCCAACCAATACTGTAACTATACATGTAAACTGTGACAGAAACATTGGGCTGCCTGCCACGCACATGCAATTGGAAGCAATGATATAAGAATTTGCTTGATATATGGAGTGTTCAGGAAGTACATATAGATGGAGGATGACCCATGGCCATTGCTTCCAGTCATATAGATAACAGCATAGTACTATGAGTATTAACAATACATGCATATCTCTGTTGGATACTTCGCTTGAACCCAGCCACACATCTACCACAGCTCATATGCCAATGATGCTACAGAAGAGACATGGCATGAAGTGAAGATGTGCAAGATATGTGATGGGTTGTACATGTAAAGTTGATTGGAATGAGTCGAAATGACTGTTGATGGGATTAGCATAGCCGTGAGATAGCCATATCTTACATTAATACTCTCCAGCTAACATTGGCTGAAATGATGGGTCAACCACTGTTGTTCTTTGATTGATGACAATAATATAAGATAGTAGGTGATATCCTGAGTGCTCAGAATGTATGTATGGGTCAGCCAACATTAAAACAATGACACACATATTGAAAACATGCATACACTGATGTTGGGTGGAAACACAGGCCACTTGAAATGCATCATTGACTTGAAATGAAATATAAAAGTACAGGGGTTCTGCTGTATGGCTGGGAGGTAATGATATTGATCTATGGTAGGCACAAGTCTGCATGCACTGATGACTTACAATAAGACATGATACAAAAGTCTGCTTGGGGTGTTGGCTATGTACACATCTCAATACACTTCTATGATATCCAGTGATGCAAAGCGCTATCTTTATTTACCAAGACATATTGTCAGGTGTTAGATGAATGTTTTATCAAGGCCTTTCAGTCATGTATGAACATCTACATGGTGCTCAACATACAGAGTGAAGTTAGTTGCACTACCCTCATGGTTCATATTCTGATCCAAACATCAATATGTGAACTAATTACCCAGCTTTATCTGAAGGCCTTGCAGACCACTTTCCTTTTCCCAGATGATATTCCTCTATGTCTTTGTTTCTATTCCATTGTACATGTGGACGCCTTGATGATTCAGCAATATCTGAATGTATTTAGGGATGTATCAGTGACATATCTATGATGGGAATGGAAACCAATGTGATATGACTGATTCATGGGTGTTCAGATCATAGTCCTCTGTAGTTGGAGTTCTTTCATCATTCTCAGGACTTACTAAATAAGCTATATGAGCTAGATGTAGCACCTTGATATACATATGATTCATACCAGACTTCCTGCATCGGTCAGATATATGGACAGATTGAGACTGTTCATCTGATTCCTCCAATTCATCCTCCTGAGATGAGGCATTGTTTGACCCAAGGTTTGACTCAATCCCGGGAGAGTCATCGTCACCCTCTTCACATTCCTCAGATAAAGGAAGTTGAAAGGTTTCTTCATCAGATACTTGATGTTGCTGAGTGGCGCTCCGCCCGACGTTGCATGTGCGCTTAGAAGGCCTCAGGGCATCTAGCAAAGGTGGACATGATGGCATCCAAATAAAGGGATCAAGGAACTGATCCTGGTGGTCCCTCCAGTGATAAAGGAGCCTGAATATCTCCCCTATCTGGATTTTAGATGGGTCCTTCCACTCAAACCCAGGGGGAACACATTCTTCACTTATCCACGAATATGGATCTTTCACCAGAGCTCCCCATGGGATTATCTGTTTCTTCATTCCAGTACTGAAGCCTAAATCACATTTATTAAGTAATGCAAAGAGCGGGCGGTCTGATGGGGCAAGCACTCACAAATATGAGCAGTGCAATACTCCCTGAGCATGGACTGAACGACCTTGGTTTTATACCCATGATGCATAGTTATCTCTGGAAGGTCAGGACTTCCATTTTCATCCAAGGTGATTGGAATGTGAGTTGTGACAGTCTTGGAGCAATCCTTCTTTGGAAGACTTTCAACAGTATCTGGAAGTGTGATGAGAATACGATGTATCTTAATAAAAGAATTGCTCACCGCTTGAGAAGCACTTGATTCCAAATTGAATCCATTCTTGCCAAAGGACTGCATTCTCATAGTCTGGGCAGAACTCAAAGAAGTTTGGACCACCAATCGAAGTGCTGTGTCCATCATCACTGACAATGAAAGGCATCACCTTTCCATCGACATTGATTATGCTTGCAAGACTCACAGGCCAACCTTGAGGTCACCATCTTCACCTTCATATGCTGTGAGAACAAGGGTGCGAATCCCACATGTCTTGTACAATTGACTTTGAAAGTCCTGAATCACCTGCTTGTGAATAGAGGCAGCCATTCTATGGAAAGGATTAGAACACATATGAATCTGGATAGTCTCACTTACCTGGATTGAACATTCTTAGGTGGGGTGGTCTTTGACCACTCACTTGCAGTGATCACATACTCCTCCTTGTCATTGGGAGAGAGTGCATTCCATAGATAGGTAGTGGCATCTTGGAGGCATCCTAGATATGAGGGGTGTCCTGGCTCATGTCCTGATACCTCTGTTACATGCTGCTTGACCTCCACATGGTTGAGCTGGTAGAATGCACTCCTTGCAGACCACTTGCGAGTGAACTTGGTGTACTGGTGCTTGGACCGCTCATAGTGATTATAGAACCACTTCTTTACTTTCTGAATGATTCAATCAAAGCTGGATCAATGGTGAAGTGGGATAACATACCATCTTTGCCTCTGCCTGATTGAAAGTGGGATCTGGTGGTCGGATCACATATAGCCTTCCCATTACAGTGTCAACCACTTTAGGTTGGTCCTGCTTATTTGCAGCTTGAAAATCATCGAGATATTGCATTAGGATATCTGAATCTTGTGATGTGATCTCAAAGCCTGCATGGAGAGGTCGATGACCTTGAGGTGAGGTTTCTGATTGCTCAGATGGGGAATTGGCAGAGAGCGGGTGATGCATCATGTCAGAGATGTGAGATATGGAATGTAGTTATGAGGAGTCAGAATGTGGGCAGTGAATGTTTACTTAGAAGATGTGATGAGTGGTCCAACATTAAATACGAATACTGTGATAGGGAGAAGCAAATGTGATATGCATGGCATGCATAAGACGATAAGGCTCAGGGCATCTAACACATGACATGAATGAGGCAGACATGTCACATATAGCATGTATTACACAGAATGCATGAAGCGCAACATAGCATACATGAGGTCTTGCACATGTCATGTCTCCTATGTGATATATGACATGGAACAATTGGCATACATGAGGTGTGGTGCATGTCATGTGTAGTATGTGACATGTAACACATGGCATACATGAGTGTTGTGCATGTCATCTTTGATATGTTGATGGTAAGACTTCACATACATGAAGTGTGGTGCATGCCTTGCATCATATGTGACATGTATCACATGGCATACATGAGGTTCGATGCATGTCATATCATGGATATGACATGTAATACATAGCATACATGAGGGCTGTGCATGTCATGTCTCACTTAGAACATGCAACACATGTTCTACATGAGGTGTAGTACAAGTTATGGCAACCAATACATAGTATACATGAGGTGTCGTGCATGTTCTATCTCATATATGAAAGGCTACACATGACATACATGAAGTGTCATGCATGTTATGCCTCAGGTATGACATGTGACACATGGCATACATGAGGTGATATGTCTTAACGATAATATGCATTGCACCACACATTCATAGTCATGGCATATGCGATGTTTCATGTGTCAAAGTAATGTCATATATCATACATGCATACTCTACATACATCCATCTATAGGTCTTGCATGCCACAATTCAAGGCCATCTGAATGTATGGAGATGGATCATGCCAACTGGAAGTGCATATTGGATTCAATTGTATCTCATGAGGAACATCAAGCATCTCAGACATGACACCCATAGTAATGACTTACTGGGTCAGATGTGACTTGAGATATTGCACATACATGTTTCAAACATGGTTTCAAATATAGACACATGATTCCATGGACAAAGGGGAAAGTTTGCTAAGCAAGGGTCATATAATGGACATAGGACTTAAGGCAAGAGCTTCAAATTCACAGAACAATGAAGTACCATTGAATGCATATCTCAAGTGAGTACATGGTAATTACTCTGGGCATCGTCTCTGGAAAAGGTTACATGTCAGGCTTTTCAACATTCTATGGTCTCCTGTACATGTTCTCTATGAGGGTCTCCACAATGAGAAAATCCCTCATGAGTCTCTCAGTCAGCTTGTGCAGTTCTGACTTGATGTCCTTCAGATCCATGAGAAGGGTGCGCAAGACCTCTGCCTGGGCATCCAATGCTGCATTGAATTCAGGCGCACCTAAGATGACCATGTAAGATGGACAGAGTGATAGAAATTCAGCGGCTCACCCGACGGAATAGGAAGAAGATTAGTTGGAATGCTATGAAGGGGGCCAGGACGTCTCAGTGGGTTGTAACGTTTCTACCAAACGTTGTTCCGACTTGGAACTCTTGAAAGCCTTGAACCAATAACAGACTGACAGCAGTTGAATAACTAAGGTCAAACACGAAAGACGAACCAAATGGCAATGGCTTCGCCTTATACTGGAAGGATACAACAGGGATCTTCAAGAGATGAGAGGACAGACCACACAAGGATCAACAAGATGAGAGGAACAGGCAAACTAGCCAACACTTCAATTGTCCTCAAGGTAAACTCAAGGTAGACTTTAAGACAACGAAGATAAGGTCTCGTCTATCAAGACAGAGCACCTTATATACACTACAGGGCTGACTCCTAAACTGAGTCCCAAACAAATAACAGGTATCGTACCATATCATATCGTCCAATCAGCTATCAGGGATAACAACCCAAGCAACATACAACCAATCAACGAACAGGGATAAGCCCATACAGTACATGAGGCATAAGGCCCCACTATGAGTCAGTGATAACAAAGTATATGACTCACTATTGTCCAATGATCGTCTGGCGCAACATCAGCGCATGATAAGTACAGCCATCAGGCAACATCAGAATGTTCCAATCAGAAAGAACCTAAACAGGACAGAGCCTAACCGAGTTGGGAATCCCACATCCAACTATACCCTCTCAGGAATTATATCTCGACCTGAGGTAATCGCTATTCCCCCGTGACTTATCCTTTAGACCAGATCCACGTGGTCTGGGGGTCTGATCACATGACTAATCACGTGATCCAGACTGACACATTCCTAGACGAATAACATCGCCAGTATTGTTATCCACAATGAAATGGTCGTCGGTACTCAACAATCGCGCGACCTCATATGTCTCGTCTGCATCCATTCTCAGAGACTCTTCATCGTCCTCTTCTTCATCAGTGATCCGCACTTCAGGGGGTCTTCAACCCTCACAGGCAATGTAAATTGTACTTTCTTTGGCTTGGTGACACCACTGGCCATGACACGTGATCCGCACGTGACAGGATGTCGCAAGTGGACAGTCTGAGGGACTGTCCGTTGTATTGCTCTAGCTTATATACTCAAATACATGGTCTGTGTGTACTTTAGGGGAGGCCCAACTCCGATCCACAGGTGGGCCCATAGAATACTCTAGAAGGACTCTAAAGATAGCATGGAATGTTCTGGAAGGTTTCTAAGTATATTACCCAATGGCATTAATCCCTGTTAAGCTCCGCTTATCAGGGGTTCTGTGGAACATGCCAGAAGGGTTCCAAATATACTGTCCAATAGCAAGTCTCTGATAAGCTCCGCTTATCTAGTGACTTACTAAGTCATCCTTTGCTTGGTAAGTCCTGATTCTGGACCGGGCCTTTCTTGAATAGGAAGGTAAGGATTATCCAATCCTTTCATGTGCATTGTCTTGGCTAGTTCTACTAGGCCAATACTTTGCTTCCTATGTTTTGTGTGCGCACTCCCTTGCACACTCTGGAGGTTCATGGGTTTGTCATGGGCCGAGGTATAGGTTCGTGACACCACCCCTTTTGGCTAATGCTTCTGCTTACAGACATCTTCCTGGCAATCACTCCTGACATCCTTCACCAGTTGCTACAGGGGGTCATGAAACATGTAACTTGGATAACACATCCCCTTGTGTTCAGCATGATTGATGTCAATGCATGGTGTCGGTCATTGCCACCAAATCACCATACCACACTCTTTGTTAAGGGCCTCCCATTCTCACATGTCACAGGAAAAGAACACAAGGATATATGTCATATTCTTATTGGTTTGATTACTGATCTTCCTCTTCCAGGTGGGCATTCCCCAGTGCATATAGTTAGGGCTGTGCATGCAGCACTTGACTTTGTTTATCTCATGCAATATACATCACACACGACAGACACCCTCCGGTTCCTTAAAGATAGTCTCACTTGATTCCATGACAATAAAGACACGTTCATTGCCCTTGGCATTCACAAGGATTTTGTCATTCCCAAAGTGCACAGCATGCTCCATTACCAATCTTCAATTACCCTTTTCAGCACTACTGACAACTACAATATGGAACAGTCTGAGCACCTCCACATCGAATTGCCTAAGGGTGGATATCTCGCCAGCAATCGCAAGGATGTATACCCACAGATGATGGTGTATGTAGAGCGATGAGAGAAGATATGCAAACATGCAGAATTTATCCACTGGCAAAAAGACAATGACCGGGCTTCAACACGCAAATCAGTGCCCATTGCTCTACCAAAAGCAGAACAATGACACCTAAAAATGACCTTGCATCCCACAAGCCAGGCAGTATCATTTGAATCCCTTGCAGAGAAATATGGCGCACTCAAATTTCAAGATGCACTAGCTGACTACATCACTGGCATCAATCACCCTGGGGCCTTGGCAGCGAATCTGCAACAACAAGCATCTGACATGCTAATCCCTTTCTGCACAGTCCCCATGTATCATAGGATCAAATTTGTGTCTGCTGGTAACCCTGACAACACTGAAATCATCGATACCATTCATATCTGGCCAGAGAATATCAACACGCATGGACGTATTGTGCCTCTAGAGTGAATGTGATGAAGTGACAGAGTGATGCGTGACCCAAAGTCGTGCATGTAGAGAGGAATAGAGATGAGTTGAGAGAGGTTTGGAGATGGAGAGTGGAGCAAAGCACACAGGTTTTCAAGAACAACTGGGTGATTCTTTACAGTCCACAATCTGTACAATTTATACTACTAGATGTCTGGGTAAAATGTGAACAAGCCGGAAAGAACAATCATAAGGTATCAGCACCACATCAGTGCGTAGTATGGGATCGGGGTCATGGGGGATCAATCAAGGCAGTAACATTGTAACAGTAGTCAACATGAATGGTTTGAAGAGGTTTGGAAGGAAACAGATGGTGTAGAAGTGGGCAATTGAGGTAAAGGTATTGGCATCATAGTGTGCCTGCGCACTTGTGACAGCAGCGTCGGTGTGCTCAAGCTTGATTGGATAAGATAATCTGTTTAAAGTAAGAATCATGGGGTACTTGTAATTTGTATAGTAGTGGCGCAATGGCCGAAGGTCCAAAGATTAGGCCAGATTTGTGGACTCAGCATTATCGCTGGAGTCCACCAGGTTGCCAGCCTGAATCGGTCCAGATGGGATCATGGCACAATTCTGCAGCCTCCACAGTTTGACACTGTTCTGGTCTGTGGTACTCAAGACGTTATATGTGGAAATCATGGTGAGTCCTGTCGCATTTTAGGAATAACATTCTTTCGTCCTTACTCAGGTCATCAGATTGCACAAATCCGTGCTGTGTTCCAAATACACAAGCATCTTGTTGATGACATATTTCCTGGCACCAAGCCTTCAATCCACCTTGTGAATGCAGAATGGTTTACCCCATTCTTAGCCACATGGGACCCCAACCACCAATTGCACAGGGTGTCAAGATCAATGCACTATGACAAGCAGTGTGTCACAGTGATTCCAGTGGAATCAATTCTTGGGAGTGTTCACCTACTTCCACGTTTTGGTTCTACTCCTCCCCATTGGCTAGCTTTTCCATCTTAGAGAATTGTATAGTGATGGTAAAGTTTGGTTTGGTTTGGTTATTTGCCATTTTTGGCTGAACCCCGAACCTGACTTCCAGTTCAGTTCAGGGATTTCCCTGAACCTGAACCTGAACCTGAACCATCAGTTCAGGTTTGGGGGGGGGCTGAACCCCGAACCGGACCGAAAATAAGGATAATTTGGTTAGTCTGATTACATAATCAAAAAAAATGTGGATAGTTTCCTGGAAGTGTACCACAAAAGCAAGCTTTTGGGGTATAACATAGAAAAGTAATTGATTCCACAGCGAAAAACTATGCTAACTACAAGTATCAACTATCTTGTAAGTATATAAGTGACTGCAGGTAGAACTATATGATGTCTGTCTCGTCATCGGTGTCATCTAAAGACCTTGCAAAGACAGCCTCTGTGTGGAGTGCCGCCTGTGTGCCTGCTGACATATTACCATTCCGATAAGCACTCTTCAATAGTTGGAGACCCTCAAAGACATTGGGCTGCAACCGGCTCCTTTGTGCACAGCCAGTGATACCTCCACTGCTGAAGGCATGCTCAGATGGCGTGGCTGAGCCCTGAATGGCAAGGTAGTCTCACGCCATCCATTTCAGGGTGGGATATCTGGTATTAATCTTGGAGATCCATTAGACCAGTATATAGTGCACGCAAACAGACTCACCCCCCACCAAGCCACAATATCTTTTGTGGGCTCAGCTCCAGATCCAAGGTATTGTGGGAGCTCATCACGCAACCCCACAGAAGTAATGTCCTTCTTTTGAATAGCTTGAACGGCATTGAGGAGATACAACCCTCCATAGTGAAATGTTGGTGCAGATGGATTGTCTGTGTAAACATCAGCACACTGCGTTAGTGGATTTCATGTCTTAACATACCTGGGGTGGCATCCTCAGCCGTCATCGCAGTTTGTGATGGGGCAACGTAGTATGTAATGCGCAGGCTATGCACGTTGCTCGACTTGAGCACAAGGACATGATGGTGAGGCTGCTGAGTGAATAAGAGTTGCCAAGGGAAGCTGCCAAGGAAAGCTGCCGAGGTGAGCTGCCAAATATGGGCAGCTGCCGATGTAGCTGCCGACTTTCCTAATTGAGCTGCCGAGGTTTATGTAAGCCGAGGGATATATTCGGCTGAAGTAGGTGCAGGTGACTGATAGCTGCCAAAGCTGCTGATGCTGATGTAAACGCAGTTCCTGAAGACACTCGAAGGTGCTCCCCTAAGATGCGGTAGGAGGAAGTGCTCAGATGGAGACACTCCTTAGTGGTTACAAATGGAAGAGATGAGAAGCCGCTGGATTCCAGAGACAAGACACAAGTTCTACAAGAACGTCAAGCTGCCGAATACATCATTTGGCAGCCTGCTTATAACAGTACCTAGGCGTGCGCCTTCATCAGCGATTGCGCCACTACTACTAACCATCAGTAATCGTACAGTAAACATCAGTCATTGTATCGCAACACCTCAGTAAGACATAGGAGATTAATAGTAAGATTCGCAAGCGACTCGTCATCACGCTTACTCCTCCTCCCACCTGCCAAATTGTAACATAGTAACTGTCAAACTAACCAGAGGAATCAATGTATTGTTACTGTGAAACAGGACTACTTACAGTGTCCTCAAGCTGCTTCATGCCGGCAGCATAGTGCTTGCTTTCCCATCTGTGCCGGAAGTAGAAGTCCTTGACATTGGGGTCAAGGACTAATATCACTAAGTTACCAGCCTGAAGTCAGAAATAAACAGAGTGAAACATACCAAGGCAGATAAAATAACCTGGAGATGTGCTGTCGATACGGCCATACCATTTGCGAAGGCTCTTGGTGCCTTTGACAAGTGCATCCTTCAAAGCATGAAATTGTGGTTGTTTGGCCATAGAGTCCCAGCGCAAGATGAGAAATTTGAAAGTGGGTATAATACGCCAGACTGTCGGCGAACGTTCACTCGAGAATGTTTGCTGGGCCTTGGATGGTTCCTACATAGCCAAGGTGAGCACCGAGCGAGGAAGAGGCAACTCGTAAAATAGGCAGCACCCTTAGCATGTCACTGATAATAGAAAGGTGCTCCCAATCTCTCTGAGATAAGTGGAAGTCTGCATAGCAGCGCTTCCTCGTAAGACTTGGCACCTGTTCACTTGCATCTGCAAGAAGGACGAACTGGTTGACAGCCTATCCAAAAGTGAGATATACAGTCGACTCCCTCCTAAACCATATCTCTCATTACCCATACTCTATGATATCCCATAGAAAAATTTGTCCACCAAGTTGGTTCGCAGGAAAAGTGTGACCATAACCCATAACTCTCTCAAACCCAATAATCCATACCTTTTTTGGCTGAAAACCCATAGATTTTGTGTGTAAAACCTTATATAATCAGGAATTTTGAGCAAGATTTTGAGATCATGTGGTGTTCGAGGTCACCAGTTTCGTCACTTCTTCATGATAAACCCTCTGGATTCCCTAAAGAAGGGCTTACATACCCTGAGAAATCAAGTCCAAGAGCAGAAATCAAGAATTGACTTGCCATCTTGAGTCTCAGTCTGTGCAATCCACCCATATTACTGAGTTTTTTTGTTTGGAACTAATCCCCTAGTTATTGTCATAGATACATCATAATAACACTTAGTTCAAATTGAATGAAGTCGCCTCTACCACCTGTCACGAATTTTCGTCATGTGACATGGGTCTCCCCCCTACCCCATACTCTGTCAAAACCCATAGCCCGAGGTGTCCACGGAAAGGTATGGGTTAGGAGGGAGTCGACTGTAAGCTTGTGAACCCCTAAGAACCGACAACGCACCGCTTTGAGTTGAATGAAACGCTCAATGAATGCGAAGAGAGACCCCCAATGTGTATGGATCCACAACAGCAGCTCAAGTGGGGAGATCCCAACTTGAGTGTATATCGTGCGAAAGATCACCTGGGCCTGTGGGGATTTACGGATCTATAGCACATGTTCGTTAGTACACAAAAAAGCCCTCAAAATGTTACTTACTTGCTTGACTAGGCCGATCGCTTTGCTGAGCGAATCACCGGCAACGATAGCTTCATCATTGTCATCGTCATCTGAGGCAGGCCCACCCTCAGTGTAAGATCCCACAGCACACTCATCTTCAGAGTCAGCTCCCATGGCACAATTCTTGCTGGAATGCAGCGCAATTGTCTGGATGAAATGTTTGGCTGCGAGGTGTAAGGAGTGCTCCATGCACCTAGCAGCTTACATTAGACCCGAACGACTGTCAATACAAACACAGAACACTTACAACATATCATGTGCTTGTGCTGTCCATCCAACCTCCGTTGAGTCATCGTTCTGGAGTGCACAAAGTGTGGCCTGATTAACAGTGGCACCATCGCTCGTGAACCATCCCACCTGCAAGACAGATTAGCAAAACAACAAAGACATAAAGCGAAAACACAACCTTGCCACACAGGTTGTACCTATCCAATGCACGGCTCAAGATGTCGGCCATATTTTTACCTGTGTGCCGCCCTTGAATTTCCTGGAATATAAGTTGTTCACTCTTCAGCTCCCACTGATTCGGGCGATCGGCAGGTGAATCTATGAAATGAGCTGTAAGTGAAAGATATGGATCACCGGTGTGGATGTCCATGCGTCGAAGGTGAATGATATTTTGGAGGGGATGTTGCCCATGCTCTGACGGACCAACCCCTCTGCGACATTCGCACGCCGAAGGATCTCAGCACAAACAAGATGGCGGTGCGGTATATCCTTATCTGTGAGGGATGGCCAGCAGAACTGGAGGAGGCGGTGAAAGCTGCCTTGATCAACTAGACGGAATGCCTGGCAGTGTGAGAGTATTAGAACAATATACCATTTATATATGGAGGCACGACTCACCTCATCCTCACAAATGACAAGCTCGATGACATGGTCAAGGAGCCCCTGCCTTCGTAAATGCTGGGAACTTTGGCAGGTGGCTGACTACACCGTCGAGGGAAGTCTGGGTAAGGCTGGTCGAGAGTGTGATCAGTACCGGGTGTGGGTGAACATGTTTGCTTACCTGTCCATACCAGTTGCCTCACTTGGCACACGGAAAAGTGCACGCTTGTTTGGCTTGATATCGAGGGCCTCACAGTGCTTGCGGTATAGCAGCGCATGATACCTAGAAAATGATCAAACTGTGAACTGGACGAGATGCGTGTACTGGATAGTTACCGAGCGATGTGCATTTGGAGGGTACTTATTCCTCCCGCAAAGAAAGCAGAGGTAATCTTGAGAGAGGGGTCATCCCTTTACACATACACAGTTAATGAAATGAAAGGTTAAAATATACAGAAGTACATACCGACAGATCATGCACCAATTACCATCCACAGCCTTTTCCGTGGATGGATCGATATACTCCTTGTTGCACCAAAAGATAACATGTACATCAGCCGTATGCTCACCCAGAGGTTTGAAAGTGGCTGCCTAGGTTGTATGAGAGTCACGATATAGAAAAGGACCGGGATTGTGAACATACCACATTATTGGTGTCTGCCATGGCCTTGATGGACTCGTAGTCGTCATCTGCAAGCTCTGTAGAAGGGAGAGAAACACTGTCATCACCGCCAGTGTCGCTTTCCACCTCGATCGCAAGCTTGCGTGTGACATGTCAACCGGTGTCTGGGTCGTCGCTCGGGGCCTTGCGCTTGACAGTACACGTGCGGACGGGGTTTGTTGAAGCGCACTCCAAATCCAGGGCGTCAAGCACGCGGCGAGATGGGCGGCTGATGCGAGTCATCCGATGTAAGTGATCTATGACTTCCACTGGTTCAGGCCTACCAGAGGAAGTTGGCGTTGTGCTTGAGGGATTTCCTGAGGGGAAAGGGAGGTCTTCGTCAGAGTCGAAGGTCCAATCCATATCTGACGCATCCTTGAAGGTTCCATCGGGTCGGACAGCATGCCCAAGATCCGAGGTGGTAGATGACATGGCGCTGCGGTGCGGTAGCGTAGTCCTGTAACCAAGTTAAACCAACTGTCGGGGACTTGGGGGATATCGAGAGTGTACCAAGACATACCATTTTAAGCACTTTTCGGCGTGATATTAGTGGTGTTCCTCGACAGAACCAGTTCTGAACCACTCACCATTGAGTTCCCTGGGTTAACGAACCCAAGAGTGGGGCACGACAGCAGCATCGCACTGCACACCCAACATGTTGGGTTTGGTAAGGTACAGTCAAAGAGCGCCTCTTGATGGAACCAACAGGGGAACCACTCACCTTTGAGTGCCCTGGTTTAACGAACCCAAGAGGGGGTACTGACAGCGGCAGCGCACTCAGCGCAACGGGGTGGGAAGGTACGATCAGAGTGGGCATATCTGCGCCCACTATTGTGCTCATTTGAGGCTGATGGACCGCACAATCTAGGAGAAAAAAGGCTAGGTTAGTTGAGTTGGCGTATCCATGGAGGACGGGACACTCATGGAAAGGGGGAAAGACCGTGAAAGGTGAGAATGAAGGCACAATCGAGGAGACATCTTGCAGCACCAACTGGAGAACACGATGCTGCTGGATGGCACAATCAAAGAGGACATCTTGATGATCCTCTTTCTTGACATAGTACAGCAAGTAAATCGTGCCGCAATACCAACAGGATGGGGAGGAGAGGACGTGAGGAGGAGGAGGAGGTCAATCGATAGCAAAAACAATATCGATAAGGTTGCACAAGGTCGCACATCGCCACACAAATTCCCACGCACTCAAGGACTTTCAACTCAGATGACTAGTGCACATACAGTATTCCATACAGTTCTAGATTAAATCTCAGAATCCTCCAATATATTTTCACTTTCAAAAAAACTTGAGGTTTGGTTCGAACCCGGTTAATACAGGTTTGGAGGGGTTCGGGGAGAGGCCGAACCGCGAATGGAACCAATGGTCCGGTTCGGGGCTGCACCCGAACCCGAACCACAAATTGGGGTCCAGTTTGGTCCGGTTCAGGTTCAGACCGAGGTTCGGAACTGAACTTTACCATCACTAGAATTGTAACACTTTCTATGTAAATCTGTTCAGCGACAGGCACAATTACCTTATCTTTAGGTGAAATTAAGACTAGTTTTGTATCTAAATTACTCAGATTATGCTATGTATAACCTCACATTATCTACATAACTCCACTAAACAAATCATTAACATGCATTTTTGCTCATTGATGAAATTAATGCTTGCTAACGAGATTAATACTTGCTAACGAGCAATTAACTGGAACGGTTTTTCCTGATGTCAAGAGTCCTCCAGTCACTACGCAACACCCCTCAAAATCTTCTCATTCGAACAGCTGGTCATGAGTCTAGGTATCAATTCGTGGTTTGGAGTCCGAGTTGTTGAAACGTAATAAGTACATACGTATCTTATCTATAGCAGTTACGACATTACAGTAGTATTGTACATATGATTACCATATTAGGGTACTCCGTTACACACAAAGTGGGCGCAACTACAATATGGAGGGCGCAAGTCTTATCAGTATCACACATGGTGATATTGAAGACTTCTGGGGTGTTTCACATCAGGCGTCACTGAAAACGCGATATTGTGGACACCTTTACTCATCACTTTTATGCAAACGGATGTGGTGGGACCATAGGGACTGGTTTTCCTATAAATGAGGGGAGTAGAGCCCCTCTAAGAATACAAGTCGTTCACTCTACGCACACTTGAGCTACACACTCTACAAAACTCTCTATCAGTCTCTATACCTTTACAAGGTGAGACTCTATAACCCGTTTGCTGCGCTGGTTGCTGTGCAACAGGTTATGGGCCCTGCTACATGGGTGCCATTGCGTTCATTGTGAACGACGATGATTGTCGAGCTGTTTAACTACAGTTGCTGTTGTCGACAACACCATCAAGGCTACCCTTGGCAACCTAGCATTGTGTCCCACGGGACACAATAAGTCCTCAGGGATGGCACCGATTCAGTCTCAGTAGTGTGAGATGGCCACAGGCACTTGAGGCAGTTTCCACCTCGCTAGACGAGGAGGAGACTGTGCTAGGCTCTCTCTTTTACTCATACCAGTATTGTGAATAGCATGCTGATGTCTCATCAGCCTTCACAGATACTATGTCGTCCCAACTTAACACCTTCGTCCCCGTCTTTGATGGTCAGGACTATGGCAGCTGGGCGGGTGCGATGAAAGCCTTTCTGATGGTGCAAGGGCTCTGGGGCTATGTTGATGGTACCAATGTGGAACCAAATCACCCTGTCAAACCCACTCCTCCGAAGCCTCTTTCTGACAAAGCTTCTGAGAAAGAAGCTGACGTCTTTAAAGCTCAATCAGAAATTTACAAAGAGGACAAGGAGAAGTATGATGGATTGATGGAAGATTATCCTGACGACTTGAAAAAGTGGCAGGATAAGAATGCCATGGTGATTGGCAACATCACTCTTCATCTCGCTTCTTCCCTTCAGCAACTCTTTGCATCTATTTCTGATGCTGACGACTTATGGCGTAATATCAAAGATACTTACTCCATACCCACTGTCCCATCCATCTACAAAGACTTTAAAGAGGTTATCAGTATCCGGTTCAATCCGAACCAGCATCCTGGCCCAGTCTTTGATAAGATGGTTGCAGCTTTAGGTCGTCTTGCAGAAGTTAACTTTGGCTTTGGTCTTAGTTCGCACAATATGGAGCTTGACCCACTCTTGCAGGCTATGATTGTCATGGCCAACTTTCCATCCAAATGGGAACATCTTGTTCCTATTATCCTCTCCGGCACTCGTCTTGATAAACTAAGGTCATGGATGTTCGTACAACCGTGATCAATCATTTCGAGACGGAAGCCAACCGTGGACGGGTCAAGATCGGGCAGTCAGCCCAGAAGATCTCTGCCGTGAAGCGCAAGCGTGACAACCCTCGCTTTTCTAAGCAGGGTGGTCAGACGCAGCCTTCATCGTCTACCACACCTTCAAACCAGCAGCGGTCTAACAACCAGCGCGGTACTAGAGGTGCAGGACGAGGCAAGTTCATCAAAGGCAAGGGTTGTGGTCAACCTCAAGGCCACTCCCATATCGCATCCGTCGCCGCACTCCCATCTCCTACTTCATCTACTATTGCCCAAATCGGGCATTCATCTATTACCACCCACACCATCTCTCAGTCCCCTCCTACTACTAGGACTCCGGGCATCTACCCCTCTGTCAATAAAGCACTTACGCTCGCTGAGCGTTTGGAAGTCCCAGTGACTATCCAAATGACGAAGACACTTGAGCAGCGCTTCTCTGATTTCGATCAAGAAGTTCGCACACGTTCCAATTGGAACCACGATGAGGAGTATGACTCCGAAGTCGATATCGACATGTCGCAGCCGGGTCCTTCCAATCATACGAAGGACTTTGAGCGCACAACTACCTACGGTGCGTCAGAATTGGCCTCCGTCTTCGATGATATGTCAATGGACTCACGTGACTCTGATAAAGAGAATCGTGCTCCAACTCCCAAAACAGGGGAGTATGAACTACATGAAGAAGGGTATGTCAATCATCCTTCTCTTCCTCCTCTGGAAGTTGCTGTTGCCTCTGGAAAAACCTACCATCTTTATACTAAAGATGCGTATGGTAAAGCTATGCATACACAAACTATCAGAGCTCGTAGTTCCAACAAGCTGATGGATATTGTCTACAGACAACATCAGGACTTCGTGCGTAGGCAAGGAGAAGCCATGATGCGTGGAGAGATGCTGGAGCCTACAACTCCAGAAATGCAGAACATAGACCTCATATATGGGTCTCGTGCACCAACGCCTGAGCCTGATCTTTCAGCTTGGGACCTGATGATGAACAGCGAGGACACCATTTCCCTTGATTGGGGAACAGATGAAGAAAGGTACACCTTTCTCACACAGCACTTATACAATGCTGACAATCAGACAGCCTTGGACCTCTTACTAAAAAGTATAAGGATACCAAGTTGTAAAAATAAAAATGTACCGTCTGTAGTGTCTCCATTGTACAGTATGAATATCGGTGCGCTTGATGTTTTGAAATGCGAGCATGGTCAATATTTCACACAGTGTGCTAAGTGTCAAGGGAAAATAAGCTCCATGTGGCTATTAGACTCAGGAGCTTCGGCGCACTTCACTAATAGAATTAGTGACTTCATTGAGTACAAGCCAGCAGAAGAATCTGACCGGATACCGGTTAGAACTGCGTCTAATACTATCTATGTAGAAGGATCTGGAACAGTGCTTCTAAAGCACTATATCAATGATGCTTTAGTAACTACTAGAGTTCATCCAGTCCTCTACATACCTAAAATGACAACGCGGTTGCTTTCTATGGGAGCATTCTTACAACAAGGTATGCGTGTAATGGGCAACGCACAACATATTACCTTATACCATAAAGTACAATCGTTTGTCCAATGTAAACCCATTCTAAGTGGACATCCGTTATATTGGCTAGATGCACAATCTATTGAAGTAGAAGCACAGTTGGCAGAAATGCCACTGATCTACAAAGTAGATTATGATCTTATGCATCGTCACCTCAGACACCCATCCAAAGAGGTTCTAAGACATGCTAAAGATTATACAAAGGGTTTTCCCGATGGAATTACAATTCCTACAACTGATGGTATTTGTCCAGGATGTGCACAAGGCAAAATGCCTGCAGCATCTCATCCACCATCTGATACTAGGGCTAAAGCTCCTTTTAGTCGTATTCATTCCAATCTAAAAAGCTTCCCTATACCATCATACCATAAATATAAGTATTTTATCGTCTTCCTAGATGATTATACTTCATATGCATGGGTATCACTCTTACGCGACAAAGCTTCGGCAATTGGCATGCTTAAACAATGGATAGCGTTAATTAAAAATCAATTTAACACTACCATAAAAGAGTGGATGTCTGATGCCGGCGGTGAATATAAATCAGATGTGTTCCTTAAAACTTTAAAGGATGATGGCATTACAGTGCTACAAAGCGTACCTCACACACCACAGCAAAATGGGCGTGCTGAACGCTTTATGCGCACTATAATGGACAAAGCACAGTCAATGCAACTTGATGCTTGTATACCACAGTCATGGTGGGAATTTGCAGTATTACATGCTGTACATTGTTATAATAGAACACCTATGAGTCGCCTTAAGTGGCAAACACCATATTTTCTATTAAATAATGAAATTCCAGACATTTCACATCTCAGAGTGTTTGGATGTGGTGCTTATGTGCACATCCCAGAAGCTCGGTGTATAAACAAATTATCCCCCAAAAGCGAGCTTATGATCTACTTAGGTAGACCTTCTGGAATGAAAGGCGATGCCTTTATGCGTCATTATAACACCGTATTCTATTCAGACAAAGCTCTGTTTGATGAAATGTTATTCCCTAATTGTACTACTGGACCAAAAGATGGTAGAACAAGGGGAACAACCCAGTTGAATAAACCACCATCTAATCAACCACCCATTGATGCGTCTGAAGACACCACTCCTGGTGATCTTGACTCACCACTTCCCAAGCTTCTCAAAGGGAGACGCACTCGACAACCCGACGGGGTTGATCAGGTTCCAGATGAACCTGAGGCTGCTGTTCAGCCTGACGAGCCACAAGCTCCACCTCCCGTACCAGATCCTGTACCTCCTCCATTTGAACCGAGGAGATCTGGACGTTTGAGGAAAACAACTACTCTTCCTGAAAATGTCTATGGAGATAAACCTCCTAGCAAAATGCTAGCAGACATTGAGCAAAGTTGTACTTGGCGAAAACTGGTAACAAACCAGCCGGGTAGCTCTCGGCAGCGTTTACACCAAGATCAGCTGATTCCAGGAGGAATTTCTGAGCAAATCAAGCCTGATCCTCCAAGTACAAAGAGTGACTCTTTGCACGACTCAGAGGATGAAGTAGATCAGCAGTTGCTGACCCGCCTTGCTCAGGAAGGGGGAGTCAAATTCCTGGATCTATCGCTTGCCAAAGCAATTTCACCGCTAGATCTGGAATCACCCAATACCTCCAATATACATGAATGGACCTTTAGGGACATTCTAAAAATGCCAAGTGATATACAGGAGGAGTGGCATAAAGCGTGTCATGAAGAGTTAGAGTCTCTTTGCAAATGCAAAGTCTTTGAACTTGTTGACCCGCTGAAAGGCAGAAAGGTCATCAGAAATCGATGGGTATTTGATTTAAAGTCAGATGGCCGGAAGAAAGCCAGGCTTGTAGCCAAAGGCTTCTCTCAGGTTGAAGGCATTGATTATGACAAAATATTCTCACCCGTGGTACGGTTTGAGACTGTTCGGATGATGTTAGCACTTGCAGCATTAAAAGATTGGCACATCTCTGGATTAGACGTCAAAACAGCCTTCCTATATGGTGAACTCAATGAGGAACTATATATGGAACAACCTGAAGGGTTTAAAAACCCTCACCAGAAAAATAAAGTGATGCGTTTAAAGTGTGCCATATGTGGACTAAAACAAGCTGCTTTAGCATGGTGGAAAGCACTTGATAAATCCATGGCTACGTTAGAATGCACACGCTTACTATCAGACTCAGGTTTATTTGTGAACGCAGATAAAACCATTGTAGTGATAGTATATGTCGATGATGTTCTATTCCTTGGAAAGAACAAGTCTGACATTAGTTCCCTAAAGGAACGCTTTATGAAAATCTGGGAATGTCGTGACCTTGGTGATTGTAACGTTTTGACCCAACGCTACCTTCAGTGCTGCCTTGACCTGCAGACTGGAACGCGTGTCGTACGACGAGAGTCGACGCTACTCCGAATGACGCCTGGAATAGCCGAATGATGACAAGAGAGGACCAAATAATGAGGCCTCTATAGATAGGTTCACAAAGGAACAACAAGAACAGCAGACAAGGAGTGGATAGCAATGCAATTAACAGGGACCAACCATGCTAGTCGTGAGGTGGTATGAGAATACAAAGCTAAGGGCCGTACTGCCCTAAGCTACTACCTATATACTGCTCAGGAGCTGGCTTTCAAGCTGAGCTCCCGGCGAACCCTAATACATGAGAGATAAGCATACGGCTTATCCTCCAATAATATCTGTCCATCAATGATGCGCCACGGCCCCACAACATGAGGCGAACAGCCCTAAGGGCAATCAGTGATAAGAGTCATAATGACTCACACAAGTCAGAGATAAACTCAATGTGGCTAGTCCATCAGAAATATCCATCAGAACCCCAAGATAAGGGCCTGGAACGACCTCGGCTTCTGATAAGCCGGCATGGGCATAAGCCCGACCCGGTCACATGACTGGAACTCGCATCAGTCACGTGATACCCGAACATATTCTTATCACGCGATGTCTCGCGGCACGATATTGTTTGCACGCCTTCGCAGGCACCGCACTCTTGCACGTGCGTCGAATGTCACATGACCGCGATGGCACATTCGTGACAGTGATACCCAAGAGTTCTTACGCATGCGCATTATTAAATCCAAGGGTTGAATCCTTGTTGATCAAGTAGATTATCTACAAAAAGTGCTGCAGCGTTTTAAACTCATGAACGCGAAAGCGGTCCCCACACCGCTACCTGAAGGGTATCAACCAGTACCCAATAAAGGTTCACCAGACCCAGAAATTCGCATGTCATTCCAACAAGTAATAGGATCACTCCTATACATCATGATTGGAACTCGACCAGACATTGCCTATGCAGTGACTAAACTCGCGCAGTACGCTGCAAACCCCACACAAGACCATTTGAATAGGGCATTATATATTTGCCGCTATCTTATTGGTACTTCTAGTTATGCTTTAGTCTATGATGGCAAAAGCGATGGGGGTTTACTAGCATATGTGGACTCTGATTGGGCTTCTGACCAAGAAAGTCTACTACAAGCTACTTAGTTAAATTAGCTAATGGAGTATTCTGTTGGAATTCTAGAGCGCAGAAATCAATTGCGCTGTCTTCCACAGAAGCAGAATACATGTCTATATCAGACACGAGTAGACAGTTGGTCTGGATCCAATCTCTATTTGAAGAGATTGGAATATCCTTAGCACCAATTCCATTATGCGGAGATAATCAAGGCTCCATATTCCTTGCTTCTAATCCTGTACAGGAAAAGCGAATAAAACATATAGACCTGCGCTACCACTACATTCGCGAGGTCATTTGCTTAAAGAAGATTGAACTATTGTTCGTTGAAGGAGCCAAGAACCCCGCCGATTTATTTACTAAGAATCTGGGACGCATAAAGTTTCTCAAATTTAGGGAACAACTAGGACTTGAGTTCTACTCATCCTAGATAGAAAACAAAATCGTCACATAGATCTTGGAAGAGCCTGACATTCAGATGGCATACCTATGCATCTGAGTCAGACCCGATAATTTTAGAAGATGTGTTGAGTAATGCCTTTGCGTGGCACACTCGCAAAGAAGTGGAAAAGATCAAGCTTTACCAAAAGTTCAGCCTTAGTCCCAATCTTCTTCACGCAACTCTTTCTCTCTCAATACCGATGACATGATGAAGCTATAGGCTTCATGTGCAAGGTGAATCTACGAATAATACACAAATGATTCCTTGATTGCTGTCATCAGGAATAGTCATTATATTGTACTATATTACTTTGCTCAGTACATACACGATATACTTAGCAAGGGGGAGTGTTGAAACATAATAAGTACATACGTATCTTATCTATAGCAGTTACGACATTACAGTAGTATTGTACATATGATTACCATATTAGGGTACTCCGTTACGCACAAAGTGGGCGCAACTACAATATGGAGGGCGCAAGTCTTATCAGTATCACACATGGTGATATTGAAGACTTCTGGGGTGTTTCACATCAGGCGTCACTGAAAACGCGATATTGTGGACACCTTTACTCATCACTTTTATGCAAACGGACGTGGTGGGACCATAGTGTTACGTGCGAGTTGCACGTGAGCCTGACTTAGGCAACGTAGAGTGAACGCGGTGACTCAGCAGTAATCTTACTCGAGCGCGAAGGCGGAGTTGATACCTTGATTATCTGATACGCGGCCCCGAAGGACGAGAGAGGGAGAGAGAGAGAGAGAAACCCGGCTTTGGATAACAAGTTGAGAGAGTTACAAGAAATCCAAGCTATCGACCACAACAGTCGATAGCTTCCTTATATAGTACCGTATAGTAGTCCGCCTTTGTAAGTAAGACCGCCACTACTACTACTACTCATCCTCTGCTGTGTAATCGTCCGCGTATGATCAGTAATCCTATCACAAACCCATCAGTCATCGTACAGTAATCAGTCATCGCCTCGTCATGTCATCAGTCATCGTACAGTAATAGTCCGTTATGCCATGCCCCCTGAGTTATTGGCTTAGGTCAGATACTTACTATGACCTGGGACGTTACACATAGGGACTGGTTTTCCTATAAATGAGGGGAGTAGAGCCCCTCTAAGAATACAAGTCGTTCACTCTACGCACACTTGAGCTACACACTCTACAAAACTCTCTATCAGTCTCTATACCTTTACAAGGTGAGACTCTATAACCCATTTGCTGCGCAACACAAGTCTGATCCCAGCACAGTTACAGTAAGAGTTAGCAATACCCCACTTCGATAAGATATAGAACCAGAGAAGCTTGATCTAGATCGCAGATCCCATGGCAGATCTGGATTTCATCACACCAGTGGTTGGCATGAGTTGAGTTGCACCTCAGGTATTGGTGGCAAGCGCGCAGACTTCCTTACATATTGGCCGTGATCTCGACCTTCGTCTGAGTTCTAAAACCTCTCCGCTCTCCTCATATGAGAGTGGAAATGCGCCCACTCAAGCTGTCCGAGTCGAGGGTCGAGTGTGCTCGGACATATTTTAGTGCCAGGATGGCTGGGCAGTGGCCAAGTAACAGGATGCGGAGTTGAGAAGCGGGGCATTTGCACTGCCACTCTTCGACTTGTGAGATTCCCTCAGGCTAAGTCATCTAGCTTCCTTTCCATATCTTGATCACACCAGTTGTGCGCAAACTAGGGAATGGAGAGGTCGGCTTTTGCCGATTTAGTGTTGGGTGGTGGTCCTCCCACTACTTTCCCCAAGTTTTCCCCTAAAAAATTCCCAAGGATTTTCCACCACTCTTTTATCGTTTGTTGTCACCACTACCAGTGATACACATACCACTAAGACCACTCCATCATTCTACAACATGGCTAGCCACGTCATACTCACAGAACAGTAACCAACTGAAGCCTCAACATTTGGGATCTACTACTATTGAGCTTGGTATCCAAAGCTTTGCTGCATCTGTCGTTGTCAGCACTGACTTATGATCGCATTTCCTTTGAAGACTAGTGATGGTAAAGTTCGGTTCGGTTCAGTTATTTGCCATTTTTGGCCAAACCCCAAACCTGACTTTCAGTTCGGTTCAGGGATTTCCCTGAACCCAAACCTGAACCATTGGTTCAGGTTTGGGTAGGTCCAGTTTGGGGTTCGGGCCCTCCCGAACCCCGAACCGGACCGAAAAAAAGGATATTTGGAACATATTGATTATGTAATCATGAAAATCGCGCAGAGTTTCTCTGTATGTCACCACAAAGACACGGTAATGCGCTTTTGAGGTGTAAGACAAAAAAATAGTCGATTGAAATGTATCTACAATACAGTGGGTGTACTACATGAGACTATATGAACTGCCCTGTGGCTCACAATCACCTCAGTGACCATCATCATTGTTGCCCTTCATGTCCTCATTGATGACATGTTGCGACTGTCTTGGTGGCCACCTTGCTTCCTGTTTCTGTGAAGTGGCTGGGGCCATGTATGGCCATGTTATAGTAGTCATGTTGTGGGCCAGGAGTGTGGGAGGGAAGGGAGGCAGAAGAGGTAGATTGGAGCCTGAGCGAAAAGAGAAGGGAGGTGGCGGCTGATGGATTATGATTAGCTAAATGGAATGTGATTGGTGGATTAATGGAACAAAAAGTTCAACGCGCCGGAATCGAACCCTCTACCTGGACAAAATTAAGTAATACGGTTTGGCCCAATACACCAAATCGACTCTGACCTGTTTCCCTGAGCTGTGCCATATGACTAGCATGTTGGCCAGCATGATAACAAATTAAAAAAAATTATCCTGCAGCTTCCCGTGTTACCACTGCACACTGTCTCTACTCATCTTCAAGGCCCACTATATCCGCTAGGATGCCACTTCACCCCTCACCCTCACTTCCCTGCCCACTGTATGTCGCCTTGTCACAGATCTCAATGGCCAAGTCTCCCAAGACGTCAATCTTTGCCACAACCACCCTCGCATCCAACAGCCTGTCAATGACAACCAGGCCCATTCATCAGCACTGTCATGCTCAAACCAAGCCCCGAAGTGTTACCTTATGAGCAGCTACCGCTCAGATAGTCCTGTACATAACTATAGAATAGTAAAAAATATATATCTGTGTTTGATTTCAACTACGAAAGTGTTAGCAGCTTTTGCAGTTCCCAGCTTAGTGAGTATGCGAGTTCACTTTAATTATGTAATCAACACCTTCCTATTATGGCTGCATCCCACACGAGTTTTCGACCTAGGGCACCCGGCTTATCGATTGGACAGCATACACTCTCAAAAAGTTTTCAGTTCGGTTCGAACCCGGTTAGAACAGGTTCGGGAGGGTTCGGGGAGTGGCCGAACCGTGAATGGAACCGATGGTCCGGTTCGGGTCTGCACCTGAACCCGAACCACAAATTGTGGTCCGGTTCGGTCCGGTTTGGGTTCGGACCGAAGTTCGGAACCGAATTTTTCCATCACTATTGAAGACCGTTCTGCCGCGCTCGGTCCTTATTTAGTCGTAAGCCCGAGGAAAGCACCTTCGACCGAGAAACCGCTGATCTTTGGAAACGCAGTCTCTCTAGTCGTCATCGTCAGCATCGTCGCCAGAATCTCCGGCTTGGCCAGCTCTCGATGGTATTCTGTAATTCTTCGCATAAATGCGGCGGCGGCATAATTGGTAGTCGGATCCCCGCGGTAGCTCTGAAGTATCAATCTTTCCAAGTGAAATCTCGCCTCTATGTCATCGTCATCGTCGACGCCCGATCCATGGATATGCCACCTTCCCCACGCCGCAACAACGTCGTGGTGTTACACGGACCTCTCGCCCTAACCCCGTCCTTACATATCATGTAGCGCTTGCGCCAGCCGCGGCCTCCTTTGATTTTTTTTCCAAAAATCGGCGCAAGTGTGTCGGAGGGTCACTTCAGGATGCTCATGAGTGGTTCATTGAAATGAAGGTGGCGCGAAATTGGAGTAAACTGTGGGGTATGTGTGACGTACTACGGTGGTCTACTTACTGTAACTTACACGGAATCGCCTCACGAATGTCGTCGCTCACTTGGCTTTACGGCTTCTATTCAAACTCCTGAACAAGCAAAGTACTTGATTACAGGCGCGAATCCACCAGGGTCACATCGCTCAATAACATTATGACACTACGGGAGATTCATCTGGGAAAGAGCGCGCAATTCGTTGAGTAAGAATCTCGCATGGAGATGTTGAACGTCGAAGCATCCACAAGCATACCCATGTGGGCTTTGATCCGCTTCTTCGAAAGTGATTGCTTCTGCATACTCGAAAGCTGCACCTCCCAATCTGTGCGTATGGCATGCCAGCCAGTATGATCGCGCCGAATTGCCTCACATTGGAATCGAACATTCTCAGAGAATTATGCCGCTTAGCACACTTCGATACCCTCCTTCTTAGGATTTGGCCGCTTTCCGTTCTCAGAATATTTTTGAACTCCTCCACGGCGAAAACTGGTCGCCTGTTGCCGTTTGTCCATGATGCCGCGACGGAACAGTTCAAAGACATTATCAAGTAATGTACTTGGTAATGTACGACCGCCAAGACGACCGGGGCACGGTCATCGTCGAATTCGGATAAGTAATTCGAGGCCTTGGCATTCTGTCCCTGCTTAGGTGATGGTTCGGGTGAAGTAGATGAAGTCGCTTGACTCACGAGGTGCCAGGAAGTTGGACGCACGGCAATAAGTGCAGTAACAGATAATCGTGCCAGTCACGTGGTCTAAGGTCTTCATGGCGATATTTCCTGGTCGAATTTGAAGGTGGTACCAGTATCGTACACGAAATTTGATATGGAAGCAAACGACGGGTTTGGCAGAGCAGAGAAAGCTTGAAAAGATGACGAGATGAACAGCTGAGGTACATAGGAGACGCATCTGGGAATGAGTGGCCTGGATTATGAGGAGGAAGAGGCGGGGCCTGTTGGCAGCACGCCGAGGGCATTCTCAAACTAACTAATTGTCTAGAAGGCAGACGGCAGACTCGAAAGAGAAACGAATTCAATTGGAAATTACAAGCACTGCAAGCAGTCTACCGGCGTTGCGTATAGCCTGGCACTTGGTCTGGCACACATTGCTACCTCATCAATGGCCAAATTATCGCTTCCAGTTCAAAGTCTCTACGCCCTACAGCTCCGCCATGGCCTCAGTTGTGGTATCATGACATTATACAATAATTGGATGTCTACCACTCTCGCCATCCCCGCGGGCCAACTTGAATCACGAAATCATTTGCGGTCAATCATTCGTTGCACATGTTCTCGACCCCCGTTCTCCCAATCATCCACACAAAGAGCGAGTAACACGCTATGCCGCCCCGGTCTCGGGCTAAGCGGGTCTCCTTCCCGGAGCGGAATTCCGTGGCCCTCCGCACCATCATGCAGCACATATGTCCAGCGCAGGATACCTTCTTCCTTCAGGCCCATCCGCGTCGCCACGGCGTGCGATGGCTTATTCGCAGTGTGCGTCGTCCATTGCACGCGCCGGAAGCCGAGGCCGCGGCGGCGTGCGCCGGGTGTGGGAAGCTCGAGGGCGTATTGAAGCACGATTCCGGTGGCGTTCGAGGTAACGTATGTGCGCTGGAACTCGGGGAATACGAGCACCCAGGCGATCTCTGCGCTCAGGTTTGCAGCGGACGCGCTGATCAGCCCGATCACACCCGCCATCGCACCGCCGCGCGCCTTATCGATGATCGCGAAAAGGATCCAGGAGGGGTTGCGCCGCACACGTAGCTCGACTTCCGTCAAGATATGGTCCAGCGAAGAGAGCTCGAATGGGAACCATCGGTGCAGGTCTGGTCGCGCGATGATCTGCGCTGCGTACTCCTGCGCATGCACCGAGGGGATGAACGGCGTCAGCTTGACCCGCTCCGACTCGAGTGTCTCCTCGTAGAGAGGGAAGGCCCAGTTGATATCGTATGGTTCTGGGCCAAAATAGCCAGGTAAGAGAGCAGGTCTGTCTTGCTTTTTGTAGGAATTGATATATGCCATCTCTTTCAAGTTGCGAAGAGGTGAGTCAGAGTGCACAACCCGAGTATGATGGGACTGCGGACCCTTTTATGTCAGGTCGGCAGGTCGGCTCCGGCGAAATAAGCTTAAAGGGAAAAGATTTTAAATCTGGTATCCTCAGTCAAAGGAGGATACAAACGACTGGGGAACCATAGACGTGACGACACAAGTAACTTACTTATATCAGTCAACGTTATCACATGCCTCTCATCTCCTGATCCGATCGACCACTCTTTCACAAAAGATGATCATTACTGAACTTCAGTCGAGCTCTATCACCTGCATGCTCTTGACTAATAGCAAACATTGTGGTCAACTAAGTAGTTCGCATTTTCGTGAGCAGACAGGTGGTGGCACAGAGGAAAGGATGAGCACGTGCAGTGCCACCTCCTTCCAGCAATACTTGACCTGCAGTGTTCTATCATGCTTTTGCCGCGGTGAGTGCCTTAGTTACTAGCAGCACTTCTACTTTAGACCGGCCACTGGTAGCTTCCTGGGCGCTGAAGCGCCTTCCCGACTTTACCTCATGACCTGATGGTCTCCTATTCTTTCAGCACACTATATCCGCATTGTATTGGGTGCTCGCGGACCTTTTCTTGGGGCGTGGGCATTCGGCATGAGAGACCTGTGCCCAGCATTCACACGTTTAAGTTCATCATCTGAGTCCTTATTCCCTCTCCCACTCAGGCTCTCACTTGATCATCCCCCACCGCCAATCTGGCCATGTCCCAAGCACATACCACAGCCGAGGCCTCCTCTCAGGCTTGCTTCCAAGCCATTTTCGATGCTGTCGGTGTTGTAACGACTGCGTTCCGTCTAGGCTTGAACGACACATTCAAGTTTACATAGAATACTCTAATTACTAAGCTTTACAGCTACATTCATATTAATAGGCGCATTTTCCTAGCCTCGTGGAACCAGGCTCTCGGACAAGTGACTGCGGCTAGCTGAGTTGCGGCGTTTCGGGGCTTGAAGGGCCTGCTAGCCGAGTCACTTGTCGAGAGCCTGGGCACACTGGTGGTGAGAGTGGTCGCTTAGCCGTGAGAAATTCGACTTAGATGATTTCGTTTGCAATCCGTACTGTCCTTTCACGCGTTTACGCTCTACACACAGTAATATATTTTTTTATACAAACACTTCCATCCCATTGTCGTCTGAATTATCTGTCTCGTCACCTTCGTCAAGTCCTTCTATCCGCTCGTTCAAATCCGCGTCCATTTCGAGGTCAACATCGTCTGCCGTTTGTAAGCTGAGGATGGGTTGGGTTTCTTCAAGAACCAGCTCCAAGTCTTCGTCAACCCCGGGTTCTTCATTGCTGTCGAAGCCAATGCTCAGGCCAGTGAATGCGTGTTCGTCTTCAGTTGAAGCCAAAGATATGTCGGAACCAGCTAGTACCTGCGGCGTGAGCAAATCTGAGTCAATAGCCAAGGAGGAGAAAACCTTACCGGTTTCTCGAGGTTGTGTATGCGGTGTCATGCCAACCAAGGGCACTATGCTGCAGCGTCCTTGGAGGGTCTTGACCATCCGGTTGAATTGCTGGAGAGGGGCCTTCGCACCCAGAGTCAGCGTGGCGATGCCCTCATCAATGACATCTGGTGCAGGGCTTTCCTCATCCCCTAGGGTCCGGCCAAGGACCCTTTCATATACTTTGTTCTGCTTGAGGCTGTCCATAAGTATCTTGATATCCTTGGTCAGGTCAGGAGCAGCGTGTCGGTTTCCCTGCTTTGAGCCCAGGGCGCCGTTGACTTCTGTTGCAAGTCGTCGCAGAACCTCGATGCAAGGCGAGATTGTTGCGAGCCATTCCCATGATGCGCCACTGCCATGGGCTTGGTAGTAGTTCTGCTCGGGGCTGTTGGGGAGGGAACGAAGGAGCGCATGTGGCAGACACGCACCTTGATCCAATAATTGAGGTGTTCTTGCATTAAGTCCAACTCAACGAATGAGTTTGCCTTGCCGGTTGGATTCACAAGCCAGTTGTTGAGGACAATCTTCCTGAGAATGCGGTAATCAACTAATCAATGCCATCAAAAGAAGAGAAATGACGAACACTACCGGTTTTGGCCACACATGGGTGATGTTATGAAGTAGGTGCAGTACCTCGTATGCATACTTAGCACGCCCGCTTCCTCGAAAGCTGAAGGCCCAGAGCTTCAAGACCAAAAGCACGTGACCAGAGTCTCCACATTTGATGGCATCTGAGAACTCTCGGAGTATAAGTCCGTCACGTAGGAATAGCACAGCGTTTTCGAACACCATGTCCCCTACAAGTCCATCCAGCTCCTGCTCATTTGAGAAACGAAGATCGTCAACCAAGCGTGCATCAGCAAAGGCTTCCACCACAGCTTCGGCATAGCCACATAGCTTGTCCCAGTCAAGTCCTTCTGAGAACGAGTCAAGTGAATGTGCACTGGACACCTTGAGTAGGCAGTGCAAGATGCGGGCATAGAGGGATACGAAGATGAGGTCGCGGCATGTTCGAAAGGGTGGGAGTGAGGAGAGGATGATGGGCTTGCGTTGCAGGAGTGTGTTGTGGGAGGAAAGGGATGCGGGATCGATCACATCTCGGTTTGGGTGGCCAAAGTGAGTCTGAATAAAGCCATTCGTCACAGCAATCTTGCAGTGAAAAAGACCTGGAATAAAAATGGCCCACCGAAGAGATGACGCACTACCCTCATTTCCTGCACGCGCAGAAAGAACTGCACGGAGCGTGCAATCGAAAGTTGGTCTCCAGCTACTAGCTTCAGGTTCTCACAGAACTCGGGCTTTGATGTGTGACATTTAGCTCCTTCATCACTGCATCAATGACTTCTGTGTTTCCATGGTGGATGACTCATTGATGTTCATTGCTGGTAATGGATAGATCTCTGACTTGTGTACGTCGATTCGAAACTCACTCTGTGGCTCCATAGCTTGTAAGTCCTTCTGAAAAGCTTGTAGCCCTGGGCCTCCATGCTGAACTGCGATCCGAAGAACGGTGTGGATCAGACATTTGCGGTAGAACGCGGTCTCGTCTTTGGTAAGCGCGATGTCGCTAGCTTCGAGCTTGGGCGCCATGCTGAACCTTCTTTCCAGTTCGGCAGTGTCCAATTCTTCAACCTTTGCGTGGTAAAGAGACACAATTGTCGCGCAAGTCCCATTTTCCATGGAGTCTGGATCATCTGTTTAGCCCTGTCTACAAGACAGAGGGTTGAGAACATACCAGTGCGTCCCAGTATTTGTTCTGCGACCTTCCATAGCATGTTGATATTATCATACACTAGTTGGTACAGCTTTGTCGCAGCCACATTCCGTGTCTCCTGTCTCATTGACTCTGACAGAGCTTCAAGTGTTCCTAGGCGATATTTGTACCGTTGTGCCCCTGTTGTTTTGCTGGTGAGTAGTATTTCGGCCTTGTTCCCTCGTCCAGCAAGGGTCACGTAGCTGACTGATAACCCCAGGTGATTCATGACGCTTATTTGTTGTCTCGAAGCCCCCGTTGAGTACAGATACAGCCCCATCACATGACGCATGTAGCTGTTCTTCTGGCTCCGGGCACCTAGGAGGTTGAGAACAATGAATGCAGCAGTCTAAGGGAATGTGTAAGTCTGCATGCCATATTCAACTGACTACCAACCCTCACATGTACTTTGGCAGCCAACCGACCCTTGGAAGCACTTTCACGCTGCCGACCCGTGGTAATTACATTCACCAGAAGCCTGACAAACATCGGGCAACGGTGCTGAACCATGGCTTTCAGTTCTTCAAACCCAACACTGGAGGCAAAGGAGGAATCAATATCGCGTTCCGATATTCGTAAGTCACCACTTCGTGTTGCAGCGTTTACTTCCTTGTTGATGGCCTGCCCCACTGTCGACTCTGTCCAGTCTTTGACAGCCTTTTGGCACACCTTGTTTGCCCTGCTTGACACAAACAGGTCGAGCATGCATGTAATGAGGTCCTCATCGCCAACGAAATCCTTGTATTGCCTCTGAACATCTGGGTCACCACAAAATAGCACATAATCAGTGAGTTCTGCGAAGGTCAATTTGTGTCTTGACAGTACTCCCAGGCACTCCTGGAAGGCCTCCGTGCGTTTTCTCTCTCGATCCTCAACACGTCGTTTCTGAGCTTTTCGCAGCATGTCATCTCTGCATCTGATCGGGGACGACAGTACGAAGCTGTCTTCACTGTCTCCAACGTTTACGAGCGATTGGGCCAGAGAAGTCCAAGAAGACGTTGGCAGTATGGAATGGAGAGTTGGTGAGTTAGGAGCCGATGATAATGGTGACGATGTGTGCGTGGTGGTATGACCTTGCAACTCATCCAGTACGGTAAGAGGGGACGACGGCTGTTGTGTGGGTGGTGAAGAGGGGGGTAGCGGACCATCAAGGCCCTCAGCATTAAGGTGAGCCTGCATTTTGTTCGAGTGGTGTGCTGATGTATTTTCTATCAAGGACACATATGATTGTACTGCACATAACGAATCAACAAACTACTGACTATGTTTGTGTGAGGGTGAATGTCTGTGTGCAGTGCGCAGAGATCTGTGAATTATTTTTTTTGGGAGAAGGGCAGCCTCTTTTGATCGGAGCGGCCAAGTGAAATTTTTGACCCAACTTCACCGTGACCATCAGGCCCCTCTCCTCTCACTGCTCACTGACCCAACCACCATGCCATCACACCGTGATCATGATCAGGAGAACATCCCTGCTGCCAGAAACACCTCTGTACGAACACATGAAAAATTAGCCCCTGAGCAAATCGTTCAGCTGCGTGAAGCAATGCGAGTCATGCTTGGAGGCAGAGAGCCCCGTGACTTCCAAGTTGAAATGGTACAAGCTCAAGAAGAAGGTCGAGATGCCCTTTGCCATGCTGCTACTGGCAGCGGCAAGACAGCCATCGCTGCAGGTCCATATGCTCTGGCAAAAAATCATGGTCGTCTCACATTTATGGTCTCTCCACTGATCGGGCTTCAAAACGAGATGGTGAGGATTTCCTCTCTCCTATTAACGATAACTCATGCTTCCCTAGGTTGAGACCTTCAAAACTGACTTCAATCTCACGGCAATAGCTATCAACAGTGCCAACGGTCCATGTACACCAGATACCGTTAAGGTGAGGGTCTTTCCGAGTATATGCCAATGCTTATCTATACAGGTACCATTTTCTAGGATATCTGCGCTGGGAATTATCAGATTGTTCTGGTTTCCCCCGAGACATTGTTATCCCAACAGTTCATCAACGACATCCTTCGCAAACAAGATCTACAATCTCGCGTGTATGCAATCGTCGTTGATGAAGCCCATTGTATCTCCCACTGGGGGGCTGCATTCCGCAAAAAGTATGGGACACTTGGTGTAGCCCGTGCGTTCCTACCGAAGCCGACACCAGTCATCGCCATCTCTGCATCACTTACCCGACGAGTCTGCCGTGACATCACCCAGAAGCTACAGTTTCAAACCGGATATCTTTTCAAGAACCTAGGCAATGATCGCGCAAATGTCTCGATCGTTGTCCGCGCCATCCATAACACTTCACAGTCATATACTGATCTAGATTTCCTCATCCCGACAGGCATTGGACGCAGTGAAAATCTCAAGAAGACCTGGATCTATGCAGACAACATCGAGGTCGGTGCCGAAATCATTGACCACCTTCGCACCCTACTCCCGAAACACCTACACAATGTCATCCGCCCCTACAACGCTGTACTCAGCGTCGACTACAGGACAGTGGCTATGGAACACTTCAGATCCGGGAAGATTCGAATCCTGGTATGTACAGATGCCGCTGGGATGGTGCGTCGCACATTCAGTCACTGCACTTTGCATGTCAGCTAATGCTTCCTTTGAAAGGGATGTAACATTCCCGACATCGATGTCATCGTTCAATGGAAGCTACCTGCAAAACTCTCCAGCTTTGTTCAGCGTGCTGGCCGTGCAGCTCGAGGTCCAAACACCATTGGCCTTGCAGTTCTCCTTGTAGAGCCAGCGGCATACTCCATCCGATTGACACAGCCGAAAAAACGAGTCCGCGGGAAGAAAAAGCACGAGTCTCAAGGGGCTGCAGCACAACTTCAACACAGCGAAGCAAAGGACTATTCTCGCAGTCATGGACGCTTCCGGGGTTCTCAAAACGCAAATGACTCCATCACTCTGCTCAGCGACACAGCATTTTATGAGGACGACGAGAGCGAAGGGGCCTACCTCTTTGTTCAAGCAACCTCGTGTCGGCGCAACGTCCTTCGAACCGTTTTTCTAAACCCCCCATCACGTTCGTGTAGTTCCCAAAGGCTTTTCATTGTCTAAAGAGCTCTTTCAGAACCTGCCATCCCCTGCTGTGACATTTGTGACCCCAGTCTATTGGATCGTGTTCGACCTGGACCACGACTCACATCTGCGACAAAAAAGCTTGCGTACAGCAAACATCCAAACCTGGAGGTTGTCTCTGCACTCCGAGATTGGTGTCGAAAGGTCTTGGTTGACGATGAGCACCCTTTCTACCTCACAGCCTCCTACATACTGCCAAAAGAAGTCATCTACAAGCTTGCTTGCCTTTCTCCGTGCACCGAATCGACGATCAAGGCATACCTATCACAGCAACTTCAATGGATGTTCTGGTCAAACTACGGCGCAAAAGTCACCACAATTATCATGTCATTCCAGCCACGACGCGAGAAAGATATACCATGTCCAGTCTCCAGCCATCAGGACGGAGAGCGAGTTGAAGGGCTAGGTGCAAATCACAGCGGTGGAGATGCGCGGTATGCCGCAACCCGACACACTAAACGGATGAGGTCCTGCTCTCCGGTTGACCTACTTGCACCTACAGTACAACGCGCACAGCGGAAGAAGCGGGGTCAGCATGCAGTCACAAGCACACCCAACTCGAGCAATGTGACGGCCGAGTCCTCACAGTCTTCCTCGTCGCAATCCCAACCGTTCCAGCACCCCTTCTCGCAACCCATCGCGTACAGCAACGGCCCAACTCCAAGCGATTTGAAGACAGACGCATCACCGGCCCCCCCACACTCATTCCCCCCACCGCAGCTACCAGTACCATCACAGTCTTATCAACATCCCGTGTATCCCAATGCAGCACTGCACCTTCTCACCCCCTACAGACTGCCGCTGCCAAGTCAGCCAGTGGCGTCAACGTCCTCAGGTTCGTGGCATACACCGGCTCATCCACATACGCCCCCAATGGCCTCAAGCCATTCCCCACCTCTTCGTCACTCAGCTGCTCATCACACTCCCCATTTTCCCACCTCCTCTTTCGGACCTTCAGTGAACCTTCAGCTACGGACGCCAACAGCAGTCAGCCATCACTGGAGCCGCACATCGACCCCTATTCCCAATTCTGCCGCTTCTCGGTACTACCCTCCTTTATTCAGCTGTCACAGCCCCTTCCATACTCCGTCCGTTGTCGTGTCGTCATCGGGTGAGCCTCGCATGGCTGCTGCTCAACACATTCCCAACTTCGAGCCCCCACGCCCACCCCGTCCCAAACTCAACTCCCTTTGTCCCAATACCAACCACACCTACCGCCATCACGGCATTCACACCCAGCCATACCACAATTTGGGCCGTTCTCCCCGTCCCCGTCACCGCACCCTATGGCACCATCAGAAGAAAATCACAAATTTTCGAATTTCTCATTTCATTGATCTTAGACGAACGTCGAATGTATTAAAATTGATTATATTTGGTAATGATATACATTTCGCGCTGATTTTGAGGTGGACGCTTCGGAAATGGAGGGCGCGTCGAAGATCCTAGGGAGGAGAGGATTTCACGAGAGTGAAAATTCGACTGAGGCGAATTTCTCACGCTTAGCCGACCACTTTCTATACATTTGAGCCCAGCCGGTTGAGAACGAGAGCTGTGCGGAGCTGCTGAGTTCGAACACCGGCTGGATCCGAGCCTAGCATTTTCCCATCGAAATTGGAATAGTCTGATTCGATCTCAGATTAAAGGCGAGATTAAAGGCGAATTCCGCTGTATTGCGGCAATCATGCCGAAGGTGTTTCCCACGACAAATGTATTGGTAGCAATTTCAAACCAATTCAGTCGCTATGAACTCAGCTGTCAAAATGTTTAAGTCAGCTGTATGTGCTAATTCGGTCAGGGGTCCCTTACATTGAATGTAGCTGTAATTACAGCAAAGTCTGGCCAAAAAAAATTCGCTAGGTAGCGATGCGTTTTGGCCACCCATGCCGGGTTTTCTTCCCACCAAAAATAATTGTGGAAGAATTAAAATAGCTCAAGGCATAGCAGGTTACGGAGGGATAACTAATTTATAACGTATATTTGGCAATATAACTCTCAACGTGAGAAATTCTATCTGTACTCAGCCCTTAGTCCGCTAGATAAACAGATGTAAACACCGCCAATAATTGTGGACTTTGCTCTACAAGTACATAGTCGTCGCCTCGCGCTCAGAATAGAACTTTCGATGTCCCTTTCGCGTTAACGTTCCGTCTGCGTCTGTCCAGGCCTCCTGCCTGCGTCTTTCTGTTCTCCTCATTTCAGTTCCCAACTTCCCATCTCTTTATATATCGACTTCACAGAACTCGTACTCGGCGTCTTGTCTCGCCACAGTGTCATACCAAGATCAGATTGGAGAAGACCTACTCACACATCCCCTTGCCTCCCAGTTGCTAAGATGTGACTCTACTACTGCTATCCAAGTTCGCGATCCTTCGAGATCAAGTTCAAGAATTTGACAAATCTCGCCGTGGCGACGAGAGGTTGTTGAAGTGGTTGGGTCCAACTGTAAACGTCCTCAGCGCATTTTCCGCTGCCGGTGTTGGCCTGGATTCTAGTCTGGTAAGTCTTCACATTTGAGCCGATCCTTGACGGTTCCTCTAGTGTATATTTTCGCCGGCAAGCGTTGTGTTCACGGGCATTGCCGTCTTCCTTTTAGCAAGTATTCTATCAATTTCTTGGGGAAGATCGTTCTCTCGTTGGAGATCTTATAGGCGGCCTAGATTTTTGCAGCGAGTAAAGACGTTTTTGCAGAGCTCTTTGTTTCTCAGCCTCTGTATAAGTTTCGAGTCGTGTAGTACACGTCTCGAAACTTACACAGAGGCTGCATCAACTACGGCAATGACAGACATGATAATCGGAATTAAATGTAATTGTTTGACTGACGCGGTAGACAAAAGGTGAGAAAGTTGGACGTACAGCGACTCGGAAACGTGCAGTAGATTGGTCTCCGTGGCGGGATTTTCTGGTCGATTTTTGAAAGTGGTATCATCCACGAAGTTCGATGCGGAACAATACCACATGTTTAGCGGAGCAGAGAAAGTGGGAGTTTGGAAAGATGAGGAGAGGATGCTGCGCGGCTAAGGTCAGAGACGCGTCCGGGACTTGGGACGAGTCGCCTGGATTATGACGAAGAAGAGACGGGGCCATTTGGCAGCACGTTGAGGACATTCTCAAGCTAACTACTGTAGTCAGACTCGGAAGGCTGAATAGAAACCTATTGGAACGTACACGAGGTTGCACATTGCGATGGTTGACCGCAACGTTGACCGTTTCCAGTCCAAGTATCTCGCCGGCCCTACAGTACTCAGGCCATGATAGCCTTGGTCGTGTCCGAGTCATTCGTATACATTGATTAGATATCTACCATTCTTGCCACCCCTGTGTCCCAACCGCAAAAATCATTTGCGGTCAATCACTCGCTGCACATGCTCTCGACCCCCGTTC